>JARYGA010051101.1:0-66013 GCA_030545235.1 Helianthus tuberosus
GGAGTCTCGAGCATATCTTCAAACAGAAGGAATTGAACATGAGGCAACGTCGATGGGTCGAGCTACTGAATGATTACGAATGCTCGATTAGATACCATCCGGGCAAAGCCAATGTGGTGGCCGATGCCCTCAGTCAAAAGGATACTACACCTAAACGCGTGCGAGCATTGCAACTCACTATCCAATCTAGTCTTCCTTCCCAGATACGAGATGCTCAGGTGGAAGCATTGAAACCAGAAAACGTCAGGGCTGAAGCCCTATGTGGCTCAAGGCAACGGTTAGAACAAAAGGAAGACGGTGCTTACTATGTAACAGGACGCATTTGGGTCCCACTCTATGGCAACCTACGAGAGCTTGTGATGGATGAAGCACATAAGTCTCATTACTCAGTACATCCTGGTTCAGATAAGATGTACCACGACCTCAGAACCACATACTGGTGGCCTAGCATGAAGGCCCACATAGCAACTTACGTCAGTAAGTGTTTGACATGTGCGAGAGTCAAGACCGAATACCAGGACCCCTCAGGCCTACTTCAACAACCAGAGATACCACAATGGAAATGGGAGCAAATTTCCATGGATTTCGTTACTGGCCTGCCTAGATCTCAACGTGGAAATGACACTATTTGGGTGATCGTGGATCGACTCACAAAGTCTGCACACTTTTTGGCTATCAAGGAAACGGATAAGTTCTCCACTCTAGCAGACGTATATCTTAAGGAAGTTGTCTCGAGGCACGGGGTGCCCACCTCTATTATCTCTGATCGTGATGCTCGTTTTACTTCAGAACTATGGCAAGCAATGCACAAGTCCTTTGGCTCACGTTTAGATATGAGCACAGCTTATCACCCGCAAACGGATGGGCAGTCTGAACGCACCATCCAGACCCTTGAAGACATGCTTAGGGCATGTGTGATTGACTTTGGCAACGGTTGGGAAAAACATTTGCCACTAGTGGAATTCTCGTATAATAACAGTTACCACACCAGCATTCGGGCCGCTCCATTTGAGGCATTGTACGGGCGTAAATGCCGATCACCTCTTTGTTGGGCAGAGGTGGGGGATAGTCAGATCACTTGTGACAACTCGAAATTCCGACATCCTTTATTTGCATTTAATGCACGTTGACTTTGACTTGTTTGACTTGTTTGACTTATAACGGTACACTGATTGTAATTTGAGATGATTGTTGGATACGCTACGTGCTGATATGATAATACTTATTGTGATGGTTGCATGCATATGTGTTTAATGATTTAATGGGAACCTGTTGTAAACACTCAGACTATTAAGCCCTGTATAAACTCGACGAAACACATGTGCCATTCGTCATATACCACCCGACGAAACAGGTGTTTCGCCATCAACATCTCGACGAATCAAATGTGATTCGCCGGCCCGTCAGTTTCGCCAAGCCCAGTTACGCGAAGCCCAGTAAGGGCCCAGAACACTGTTTCGTGTATATTTAGGGGAAACGAGTTCAGTTTCACACGTTTTAACAAATTAGAAACCCTAAAACTCTCCCAAGTGTGACGGCAGCTGTGTGTTTCCCCAAGCCCTCTCTATAGCGATCAAACCATCATTCCGAACATCTCGGTTAGTGTGTATTATAAAGAATCGATTACTTATTATTGATTTAAAAGTCTGTTGTTGAATGCTTTTAAATTGCGGCCCATGTGTTCGTTGTCAGGATATGATAGTCAAAGAATCTTTTGTTACTTGTTTATATATATGATGTTGTTTTGTAAAATAAAGAACACCACATGGTTTGTTAGTTGGGAATGGATAAGATTTTGGAGGGTAACATGGGTTGTTTATCAAAATCGGTGGTCAATGGATAGGAACTTGTGAACCGCCAATTTATTATAATGATGTTTGTTAGTATTGATAATGCATATTAAAGGTCCAATCGGTTTGTGATAATAAAGGTCCAATCGGCTATATGTTATGTTGGTCCAATGAGAATTGGCGGTGATAGATAGATGTTGGCCACTAAGGTTTTGTGATAAGATTGTTATTGCTGAAACTGTTATGTGTTCGACGAATCTAAGGCACCGGCGAAACAAGTTATTATGACGAAACCGACATGGCGAAACACATTGTGTTTCGCCGAGACTAGTCATGACGAAACAAGAGTGTTTCGTCAAAGGGTATTACGGCGAAACAGGGGTGTTTCGCCGACTGGGTAAACTGATTATGTAATTTGTTTCTGTTAAGTCTTAACTGAGTTAACTAACTGCTGTTAGATGCTACGCCTGATCATGAATACGTGCAATGCGCTACTTGGTGATTTTTGATGTGATATCCACTATAATTATGTTTACGTGCAAACAACTTGAATGCAAACTGATTATGTATTCGTGCATACCTTAGGACGTGATTGATTAACCGTGAGCACATACTTAGCATACCGAGCAAAACAAGGTGAGTTCACACCCTTACTAAGGCATGGGATTCCCAGGGTTTGGGGAATGGGATGGAAGGAATAAGGTTGAATAGATTCGTACATACACTGATACTAGACTACCATACCATTGTCCTCGGTTGTGAAGGACACATACGTAAAACCTACGTATACTTATGCTACTCGCTATCCTCGGTTGTGAAGGATACTCACGTAAAACCTACGTGAACTTATACTCAATACTATCCTCGGTTGTGAAGGATACTCACGTAAAACCTACGTGAACTTATACTCAATACTATCCTCGGTTGTGAAGGATACTCACGTAAAACCTACGTGAACTTATACTCAATACTATCCTCGGTTGTGAAGGATACTCACGTAAAACCTACGTGAACTTATACTCAATACTATCCTCGGTTGTGAAGGATACTCACGTAAAACCTACGTGAACTTATACTCAATACTATCCTCGGTTGTGAAGGATACTCACGTAAAACCTACGTGAACTTATACTCAATACTATCCTCGGTTGTGAAGGATACTCACGTAAAACCTACGTGAACTTATACTCAATACTATCCTCGGTTGTGAAGGATACTCACGTAAAACCTACGTGAACTTATACTCAATACTATCCTCGGTTGTGGAGGATACTCACGTAAAACCTACGTGAACTTATACTCAATACTGTCCTCGGTTGTGAAGGACACTTACGTAAAGCCTACGTAAACTATGTACGTACTACTGTTCTCGGTTGTGAAGAACACTTATGGTTACAAATAGTCTAGTGTATATGCAAACATGGGAAGCCCCCACTAATAGAACATACTATAGGCCCAGTAGAGCCACACGTTACGAAACGAACCTGCTTTTACGAACTTACTTACTGTGAACTCGCTCAACTAGTTGTTGACTCTCTGTTACATGCCTTGCAGGACCTTAGGCACTTTTGGAGCTTGCACGGGAGGCACGGTCGTTGTGGACATGGATCGTGAAATGTGTTGTTAAACTTTATGACATTTTGTACTTAAACTTATGTTGGGTTTACTTTAAATGCTTCCGCTACACACTTGTTTATATTTGGTTTTTGGGAAACACCTATCGTATTGATGAATGACTTTTGATAATTATACTTATGTTCAATATGATTGGTGGCTTGATCCTGGTCATGTCACGCCTCCAAGCGGTGGTACTCCGTGTGTGGATTTTGGGGGTGTGACATCACTGGCCCAGAACTTGTGGTAGACACAACAGAAAGGATTGCTCAAATACGACAACGAATGGCGACAGCTCGTGACCGTCAGAAAAGCTACGCCGATAAGGGCAGGAAACCACTCGAGTTCCAGGTTGGGGATCGAGTGCTACTCAAAGTCTCACCCTGGAAGGGTGTTGTTCGTTTTGGCAAACGAGGCAAACTTAACCCACGATATGTTGGACCATTCGACATCATAGAGAAAATAGGCAAGGTGGCCTACAAACTGAACCTACCCACAGAACTCAGTGCAGTTCACAACGTTTTCCACGTGTCGAATCTGAAGAAGTGTCTGTCAGATGAGACCCTCATAGTTCCTTTGAAGGAACTCACTATTGACGATCAATTGCGATTCATCGAGGAACTAGTTGAAATCACGGACCGGGATGTTAAGCTCCTCAAGCGCACTAGAATTCCTCTTGTTCGAGTTCGTTAGAACTCACGTCGTGGCCCAGAGTTCACCTGGGAACGCGAAGACCAAATGAAACAAAAGTATCCCCAACTGTTCGCAAACAGTACAACCACTACTGAGGCTGAAGCTACCACGGAATTTCGGGACGAAATTCAAGATCAACGGGGGAAGGATGTGACACCCCAGGAAAACCATGCAACTTAACTAGCTTCCTCAGTGAGTACGAGCTAAATTTCGGGACGAAATTTCTTTCAACTTGGGGATAATGTGACAACTCGTATTTCAGAACCTATTTATGTGCTTAATGTAACGTATGTGAACCCTATGTGATTATATGAACTTTGATTGATTAATCAAATGTTATGATTATGTGTTTACGTGTAACGAATTGTATTGTATATCAACGAACTGATCGCACAACACAAGCCCAATCGGGCCACACTTATGGTACTCGAACCGAGTGGGCAGCCCATGTAGAGGGTTCGGCCCACCCCCTTTGTGTCGCATAAACCATGAGGAGAATGTATACTCCTCATTTATTGCAAATCTCATAACACACAAACCCCTAATACCTCTCTCTCTCTCTCTCTCTCTCTCTCGAACCCGACGGCAACAACACCCATTATCCATCGAGGAGTTTCTTGATTCGGATCACCCTTTCTGTTTTATCTTCTAATCGGTAAGTGTTCTTATTATTGGTTATATGATTTGAACGATGTTTTGATTGAAGTGATTCTACATGATAGCCTTAGGATACTTCGTATGAAATCGGTTCACATGTATAATATTGTAGATCAATATAGGATTGTTAATCATTTGATGTTGTTAATGATCTAGAATCGATTGCAAGTAATCGGCTGTGTGTTTGGATGCTCGGATTAAAGCCATGATCGAGTATGATGTGTTGTATGATTTTAATCCCATGATCTAATAGTTAATGTGTAGGTTGTTGTTATGTTTTGAATATGATTCGAGTTCATATGAATTAGTGATGATTGTTTGGTTTGATCGAGTAATTGTTAAGTTTGAAACTGTTAGAATTGATTGTGACAAATAAAGAATGTAACTGATTTCCTTAAAATTAGAGATTTCCATAACTAATCATACAATAGCAGTCGCACAAGGGTTCTGATCGCACAAGAGCCCAGTCGCACAAGTGAATCGCACAAGTTAGAACATGCTAGGGTACAACTGATTAAACACTAGGTACAACATCACATTTCATGATCGCACAAGACCTTGTGGATCACACAAGACGGTGCTGATCGCACAAGGCTTGGGCCACACACATCAATTGGACTTCACTTATGCTGTTGGGCCGATTAGCCCAAAACACGATCGCACAAGCCATCCAGATCGCACAAGTCCATCCGGATCGCACAAGACCAATGTTTAATTGTTTGGGCCGTTTACGTGTTGGACTGTTTATGATAATTGGGCCAGGCATGACTGTATCGCACAACCCATTGTGGATCGCACAAGTATGCTGATCGCACAATAGGTTGGGTCGTTTGTTTATTGGGCTTTATCTTTCGGGTCGCACAAGTTGGACATGATGAGTACTTAACTGCTACTGTTAATGTGTTAAACGTGTTTGCCATGATCTATACGTGTTCGTAACCTGTTAGCTTATGTGTAAACATACGTGCACTACTTGAACCTAGACCTGACTTGTATGGTAACCATGTTGGGACGTGGTTGACCACTAGGAGTTCAATCGACTTTTACTTATCTTCCGAGCTAACCTAAGGTGAGTTCACACTTTCTACAAAGCATGGGATTCCCAGGGGTTGGGAATGGGTTAAGGAAGATGGATTCCTCCTCCTTTCTTGGGTAGGACAGTACGGGTTAAAGGAATGTAATTCCTCGTCCTCATGGACAGTTAACTTTCACTAGACCAAAACTCTATCACGAAGTCCCTCATTTTTATATCGACTTAATCTCTGGGCCAATGGCGAGCGGGTCATTAGTTAGATAGCGCTATTTAGGTCTGACAAGCCTCACACCGTACCGCAGAGGACGGGCGTGAACTAATGGATCTGGGGACGTCAATGATGATAGACATTGACAGTTCAGGGCACATAAACATGACTACAGTCAGCAGTCGATATGGTAACGAGTCTAGTAGTATATACATGGGGTAGCCCCCACGGCCAGAGAGCCAGATAATTAAACATGGGGTAGCCCCCACGGCTGAATAGCCAGAGTAAACGGGATTTAAACAGAACACGTTTTCAACTATGGGGTAACCCCCACGGCAGGACGCCAGCTAAAGGAAACCGTTTTTGGAACAACTTAAAACAAACACCCAATTGTGAACTTGCTCAACATTATTGTTGACTCGTTACTACATGCTTTGCAGGTCATTAGGTTATCAGGAGCTTGCATGGGGAAGAGTCGTTGTGGAGCATGGACATTGAGTGTTCATGATGAAACTAAACATTATTAACTTATAGTTTGGTTTTTGACATTATGCTTCCGCTTGCAACTTAAACTATGTTTTGTCTGGACACCAATTGTATTGTGTTGGATTTTATTATTACTTACATGCTTATTCAACATGATTGGTGGCTTGATCCTGGTCAGTCACGCCTCCAAGCGGTGATACTCCGCAAGTTGATTTTGGGGGTGTGACAAATGATGTCATCCGGGTTTAGGAAGTGTGACCCTTGCCTGGACGGGTTACAAGTCTTAAACCATGTTGTTATTCAAGTCTTTCCGTTGGTCGTATGAACACGCTTTAATTTATGTCATGGTTGTATGTTGTTTCATGTGTCGATTTTTTTTTAAAAACAATGTTGTTGTGGTAACTTTTAAAACTTGATGAATGGATGACTATCATGCGTTTTATTTTCATATAGCATTGTTGTGGTTGTGCTATGGTATTAATAAGTCACACCATACAAACACACGCTTCCGCAAAAGCCAGGGTGTGACAATTTTCAATCTTGTCATTGGGTATCAATAAATCTTCAAAGAGGAAAAAAAATCGTCAGAACTGTGAGTCTCACTACACCAATCTTTATTCAGATTCCTATCCTAATGCTAGAAATATCTCTCTCCTTTATTCACATCAGCCAATTTTCCCCATGAAACATAGATATTATTCACATTAATTCAAATTTCCAGCCTCGCATTACAATTCATAAGCTCAAATGACCGTTACCTATCTAGTGTAGTTATATCACAATCCAATTGAACTCAGATTCTCAAAAAGCTACAAAATTGTTCCACTTTTCACAAACCTAAACATATACATCAATCAGGTTACAAATTTGTGATTTAACTGATTACTTAAATTCTAAATCTATAAGCTACTGCATTAGATACTAGATCAATGAAACAAATTTAGAAAAAAACTGTTGAATATGAAATGTTACCGCACAAATTGAAGATAAATGTGAAGGTTGTTCTGGTGATTCAGTGAGACTCAAAGGTGGAGAGATACAAAGAGGAAAAGATTGGTGCAGTGAGACTGATCAAAGGTGTAGAGATACAAAGAGGAAAAATGAGATGTAGA
This sequence comes from Helianthus tuberosus, assembly GCA_030545235.1. NCBI lineage: Eukaryota > Viridiplantae > Streptophyta > Magnoliopsida > Asterales > Asteraceae > Helianthus > Helianthus tuberosus. The sequence continues at coordinate 7,594 of JARYGA010051101.1, forward strand.
GCACCTCATACGAATCCAAACGACGGTGGGATTAGGGGTTCAAAATGAAGACAAGAGAGAGTGGAGTTGGTGGGGAGGAGTGGTGGTGGATCTGGTCGGTGGTAGTTATGTAGGGGTGGTTTTCGGTGGTGTGTGGCTCCGTGGCGGTGGTCGAAAGCCATGGTGGTTGACGTGATGCGAGCGTGTGTATGATTTTTTATTATATTTTAGGTACTTTTCACTATTTTAACAAGTTTTAAATTTATAAAACACGATATAACACTATCACTCTTTACAACACGCTAAGGAAAGTGCACTCGTCATTGGCATAGTATAGTGATGGTAAGATACCAAGATCGTCCAAGGACACAAGAGCTTTTGATACCGGTTTATCGTCAACGTCTAATCGACCCAAATTTTGAGAAAAAGTATTAAACAAGTAAAAATAAAGAAAGAAACTAAAGTAATAAAAGAAACAAATAAACAAGAAAGAATCACCTGGTTCCAACTCATCGTTTATGTATCCTTTGATAATTTCCACACTTTGGGTTTTTTAAGAGATTATCTTAGTTATAGTGGCATGTCCCTCTTTTGGAGACAACGCTACCCTAAGCCATATTGGTATGAGTCAGCAGGGATACAGTCCCGCAAGGCCGGAATATTGAAAGATAATTAAGTAAGTAATTAATGAAAAATGTGGTATGTCCCTCTTTTGGAGACGACGCTACCCTCTGCTATACTGGTCTAAGTCTGCAGGGATACAGTCTCGCAAGGCCGGTTTAAAGTTTTAATAGTAGTTTATTTATAAGGGATTCAAGTTGTTCTTACATGCCCCGATTTGATGCTATCTGCCTCAAAGGAAGTCATAGTAAGCTTGAATCAAGTCGTCATAGGATCTATACATTGAACGAGGAAGAACTTTACCCAAACCACCCTTCTAACCCCCTTCCATTTAGTTAACGCACTTTATATAGACCGTAAAGAAACGAATGAGTGAATCAACGAAACATGAAGAGATGATAGAATAAAATTCACTTTCAATATAAAAAAACTAGTTATAAAAGTCATTAATACATACCAAATTAAAAAGTGACCAAAGGTTGGAAATCAAAAGTAATACATAAAAGATTTTGTCTTCACCAAGTGATGTAAGAGATTAGCAAAGCATGGCCATAATTTGATGAAAGCTCTTACTATCAATCTTGGATCCCGAGACTACTACTCACTATAACTCTAACAGTTGTGGTAGAAGATGATGGTGTTGTTGTGGTGGAACTGAGAGAAATGGTTTGCCAAGGGATGAGTTGTAAGTGAACCAACACCTCTATTTATAGCTGAAAACAAAAGGTTTACACGGCCCCGTGCCTGGTAGGCACGACCCTGTTCCCTTCTCCTTCTCCTTATCTATCTTCATTCAATGCACTTGTCAGTCCAGATGCTCAAACAGCCCTGTGTGTCAACAGCACGGCCCCGTGGCCCTTGTACTTGTTGTATGATCCAAGATTTGCAAATCTGAGAGTTGATCACGACCCCATGTCCCTTGTCTGCTTCTATTTGTCTTTTTCTTCAGGGAATCTTGAGTGGGGCATGGCCCCATGCCCGACAGGCATGGCCCATGCTTGGCTTCTGTTTTGTTGTTTTTGGTCTTGGGGTGAAGCTCGGAGGGTCGGTATATTGTATCAACTTCCCTTTCTTTGTATTCATGTTGTTTTTTGCCGTTAATTTGTTCCTTTTGTACATTTAAGCTCTTTTAATCCTGAAAATTAAAAGTACACACTTTTTCCAACATTATTACTAAAAGGGGTTGTTTTAATAGCTTATTTGATATAATTTATATGTTGTATTTGGTGTATATCAGTGGTGGTGGCGGTGGTTGCAGAGAAAGAGAGAAAGAAAGAGAGAGAGAGATAAAGGGAGAGAGAAGGTGGGGTGAAGGTGGGGGTGGGGTGCAGGTGGGTTTTTATTAAATAAAAAAATAATGTTTTAATTTAAAAATATAAGACTTAAATGCCCTCACGTGCAAGGCATTTGAGTCCATTTAACTGAATTTTTTGACGTGGTTAGTACTAAAGGTTATAGGATGTAAGAAAACATCAACATAAAGGTTGGTTTTTACCGATTTCATAGTGAAAGGCATCAAGTGAAATCTGAGGCAAACATAAAGATTGTTTTCTGCAATTTTGTCCTTCATTTATTTGGCTAGTTATGAGCCAAAAGTCAAGCAAAATTGACTTTTGCTTTGACTTTCGGTTACGACCTTTTTGGCCAAGTCAAAGTTCAAAATAAACTTTGCTACGTGATCGTAATAAAGAAGGTGTTAATCCCTTGTGATTACACCCTATGATCATCACGTTTAGTAGGTGAAATGATGCTCAAACTTTCATGAAATAAAAGTCATAAACGCAGAAATTGCATTTGATGACGAATGAGTTTTTACGTATTTAAACCTAAAGTTTTGTTACCAAATTAGTTTACAAAAAATTATTAGACATGTCTTAACATGTCTAACTCGTCATTTTTAGTTTCCAGTTCAATTCTTAGTCGTAAGTTAAGCAGTTTGACTTCTGCTTTGACTTTCGAATCTAACCTATTTGGTCAACAATTGGATCCGATCAAGCCCATTTATATGACCTTAGTAATATAGGGAATAACTCTCTGAGGTTATACCTTATGGTCATTAAATTTGGTGAGTCAACTATTATACTTTTAAAATGTCAAAAATGCCCTTTTGGCATAAAAAGCCTTTTAAACCATATGGTCCATGTTCTAGCCATAAGAACTAATCATATAATATAAATAAACTTGTTTTGACATATTGAACTCGTCATAGAACTCATTCGACCATCTGAACCTGTATTTACACAAACGACATGTTAAAGTGGCGTAGACCATTTTAACAAGTTGTAACGGGTCAGAACACCTTTAGACACTTTCCAATCAGAATATAAGGTTTAATAAACCATATTATACAAGATCCTTTGCTCGTTTGGTTATAAAACACATTCTATCTGATCTTCAGTTTAAGCCTCAATATACACTAACAAAATGATCATCTGATATATTAGCAAGCACCTGACTTTTGCTAGCACAAACAAACAAGACATCATCAATCATGTGAGTACATAGTTCCCTCTTTTACTTTTTTTTTCATATGTGCCTACTAGTATTATTCCCAAGTTTTTGAAACATTATGGTTTATATATAGAACTATATGCTTTTAAACAATGTGTGAAACTTGGTGGTGCGTTATCCGTAACACGTGGCCAAGCCGACCGGTAGTATGTTATGGTACCATAGGACTGACAATTCTGTTTCCAAATCTTCTGGGGTTTGTGAGGAAGTTTGCGGAATGACAGAAACTGTGAAACACAATTGATAAACCCTATGATGGTTTGTTAGACGAATCAACACATGCTTGAATGTATTCACCACACGACCACACTTATTTACACAAAGACGATTAGTTTATACAAAACAAGGATGCTTGGTTTATACAAGACAAGGACGATTGGTTTACACAAAACAAAGACGATTGGCTTAGATAAAGTCACAAATGGTTTTCAATTAAATATATATAAACCATACAAAGTTTTCTTTTAGATCAATTACTTACACGGTTTTACAAAAGAAACACTTTTTTCAAGATTTATGGCTATAAGGTTTTCTTATACCAACTTTCAAAGTTGGTTAAACATATTGTCATACCATACAAGATTGGTACACTATTGGTTACAAGGTTTTCATTCATCGACCCTTGTAGTCGAACGAGGTATTGCAATATAAATTCATAGTCATGAATTTAACTACAAAACCTATGTTACTCACCAACTTTATTGTTGAAATTATTTTCACAAATGTTCCAGGTGCAAATATGTGATGATTATGAAAGCATGCTACACGTAGGATCGACTCGGGCCTTAGTTCACTACTAGAAAAATTAAAATTTCTGACACCATTTTTCGTAGGAAATGCGTCACAACTCACGATTTTCTACGAATTTGTAACAAAATGCATATGTAGGAAAACCCCTCGTAGGAAACTGGTTTCTTACGCATTTTCTACGCATTTTCCTACCCATTTCTGACAGAAAAGGGCTGTCACAAATTGCTACACATTTTCTACGCATTTTCTTACCCATTTAACGGAAGTTAATTTTTAATTTTTGCTACACAATTGTCACGAAATTTAAATTTTAAATTTTTTCATAGTTTATGACAAATTTCCGACTACCTGTTTGCTACGCATTTCTGATGAATTTGTAATAAATAAAATGAAAAAAGAAAAGGTTTTTGGCGATGGATTTTATGTCACAAACCCGTCAATAAAAATATGCTTTGTTTAAAGAAAATGTTTTTTCTAGTTTTATTCTATTTATAAAACATCCGAGAGATCGGATACAAAAGCAAATAAAACTAAAAACTATACAAATTCAATAAGATTAATCACAAATTTATACAAATTTACAAACAAAAAAATGTATAAAATCTAGGAACATAAAGAAATAAAATTACATATACATCGGAAGTTTGTTTTGTCTTCATCTCTGCTAGAAATTCAGCTTCTCCTTGGATAGCGTCAGGGAGTCGTTTAATTGCTACCACTCGATTGTCTGGAAGTGCGCTTTTGTACACAATACTGCCACTGCCTCTTCCGGTCTCTTCTCTAAATTTATGTGATGCCTTCTCTATCTCAGCGTATGTAAACCTTTCGAATACGGTAGCAATTGCTAGGTAGGTTTGGGTTGTTGTACCCGATGGTTCTTTGGTGATGCAGTAAATTAATACAAAGGATGCAACTTCAATTGCACCAAGGATGATGCTGAACCACAAAATGAACTTGATAGACCCATTTGAATTCTTTTTCCGGTATGTCCGTTCTAGCTTAATTATAGAACTAGAGCATTCCAAGCTGGACTTGTTTACAACATACTGATTGTATGATAGTAAAGGTAAGATTGTCTGAAGATAGGAAATGCCCTTTGGAATCAAGAAAAGCAAATTTACTATTGTTGTTATTATTCCTTCCTGTTTCCCATGATACCGTGGATGAAGAAAGTTTCCGGTGAGCATGAACAAGTTTCCGGTGAGCATGAAGAAAGTTTTCGCTGAGCATGAAGAAAGATTTTCAAAAATGAATTTTTTTAAGTTTTGTCTCTGTGTGTATGTGTTTAGGTATAAAGATTTTATGTTTCTGAAAGTGTATTTTCATCCGTTGATTTAAAAGGATGTGAGCAACGGATCACCCTAGGATTGTGATCCATGTGATGGCTGACCAAGCATTTTGATTGGCTCACGTGTTTATATTTGAAAGTGATTTATTTACCACATGCCTCCATCACATTCTTTTTAGTTGAAAATTGAAATCTATGAGTTTTATTATTGTTGTACAAAAATTATCAATATATTTTTATAAAACATTTTTTTAAACTATATATTTCAAAAATTCTATTCTATACTATATAAATAGACGAAGTAATTTTTTTAAATCTTATACTTGTTATACATTTAAATGTGTTTTCAATTCAAGTTTAAATTTAGAAGGTTAAAGTATGGGTTGTTAGGCCATGTGTAAGGGGACTATTTTGGAGTGAAGAAGCTTGATAACACCCAACAATGTCCTCTTGTGTGTTATAAGGGCATGAAGAGGTACGGGCATTTATATTATAATGCCAAATGAGGAGCAAATAAATTGGATAGTAATGACTGAAAGGGCATTAAGAGGTGTTAATCGTTACAGTTTTTTGAATGAGCGTTATGATGTTGATGTAGTAAAAAATGTCCTTTATGGGGCATTAACCATTATGCATAGTCTTATCTGAACAAAGAGATGTAAGCTCAAGTGTGGGGTAGGGGTGTTCACAGTTCGGTTTAAAATCATTAGGAACGGTTTGGTTTACAGTTCCTATCGTATAAAACCAGACCGGAGTGTAAGACTTAATAATACATATTATATTAATATTTTATATTAGGACATCTGTGAACAAGTATAGACCATTTTGCTCACCGGAGGGTCAACAGGACCCTGACCCTCCTGTAGTTTCGCCCCTGAGGCCCAATATGGTTCAATACACATATATGATCTATTATTGGCCATTGTGATTGATGTGTTAAAAATGCAACATATAAATTTCATCAAATGAGGCATAAAACTAACCCTTTTTTAGTACTAATGTTGGAAAAAGTGTGCTTTTGTCTTCCTTTTGTATTTTCAGGATTAAATGAGCTCAAATTAACAAAAGAAGCAAAAAGACATCAAAATCTAACATAAATACAAGAAAAGGAACAAGACGTGACATGCCCGACCCCACGACAGCATCTTCCCAAGCAAAACAAGAGATCAGAAGCCTGAGCACGCCCCGTGCTCAGCCAGCACGGGGGCGTGCCCAAGTGTCAGCAGAAAAGACAAAGTGGTAGAAGCTTCTATTGCCCACCACGGGGCCGTGCTCAGCGGACACGGGGCCGTGGTCAACTATAAGATTCGCACAATCCAGCAAATCTGCATAGTACAAAGATTCTTCTGCACCACGGGGTCGTGCTCAGCGGACACGGGGGCGTGGTCAACTAAAAAGACAAAACTGCATTAAATGAAGAAAGAGAAGGATGTGGACACGGGGCCGTGCCCACTGGACACGGGGCCGTGCCCACTGGACACGGGGCCGTGCCCACTGGACACGGGGCCGTGCCCGAGCTTCTGTTCAGCCTATAAATAGAAGTGCTTGGCTCAAGCTCAAACCATCCCTTGGCACACCACCTCTCTCACACTTCACCCACCACCCACCACCACCATAACACCATCATCCATTGTCCATCGTAGAGTGTGTGAGTCTTCTCGGGATCCAAGATTGATCATAAGAGTTCTTGACAATCAAGGCCATGTTTGCCTAAGTCTCTTACATCACTTGGTGAAAACAAAGTGTCTAGTGTAATACTTTTTATTTCTAATATTTTCGCACTTTTTATTTGGTTTCGTATTAATGACTTTAATAACTAGTTGCTTATGTTGAAGGTGATCTTTCTTTATCGTTTGTCCGTGGTGTCTTGAAATTATTTTACTGTCTATATAAAATAAAATATTTTCACCATTCATATCTCCACGGTCTATATGGAGGTATGTTGGCTACCTGGTCGGGGGTTAAGGGAACGGTTTGGTAAAGGTTTTGCCATTGTTCAGCGTTTAGAGGTCCTGCAATGGACCTGGGTCAAATTTAGTAGGACCTCCTTCAATACTTAACGGTATTGGATGGCGGGGGTCCAAACTATTTGTGTCACACCCCTTTCTGCGGCGGAAGGACGAGGTGTGATCATGAAAGGTTCTCATTGCATACGAAAGGTAAACATACTACATGCTCATAAAAATAACTTTAAATGCAACACATTACATAACTGAAATCGTAGTTTAAGTGTTTACATCACAAGACAGCATTTTGTCTGGTAAGTTTACAACTTTATTCAAAGATAAACAAAAGCGACATCCAAGAGCATGAGTAAAACCGCGCGCACGTCCACTAGTTACCTGAAATACATGTGAGTTTCAGAAAAACGTCAACATATTGTTGGTGTGAATTCATGCAATTTTTGTATTTCACGTTTGTATACTTTGTACGAAAACATAATTTGTATCTTGTATAAGTCCTGTATTTCTGTATGTATCAAGTGTTAATGGGTTGCAAAGCCATTAACATGTGACACGACATAGGAAGTCACCAAACCATAGGCATTTTTCTGTAGTCGATTCACGACTGAGACACAAAAACACTACTCGGTACTAGTTGTCACCAAGAGTGGGGCAGCCCTGAAACCCATTAGATCTAACCTTTTGTTCTGCGGTCTTAGTATGTACACGATTAATGGTGCTTATGGTACCCTATTCGTGACACGATTTCTCGTATCATTCCTCAATTCTTGTATCCATCATACCATTTGTAAACATTGTAATATTTGTAACATGTATTTCACCCCCGAAGTTATAAAACTGAAAACAGTTAAAAGAAAAGGGGGAGCATGAACTCACAACTTTGCGTTCCTTGCGTCGTAAACTTCACCAGATTTGCTTAATTAACGTCGTGACCTATACGTGTTTTCTTAACGTTAGTCACTTGTGACACCTGTGTCACTGCGACCATCAAACAAATACCAAACCAATGAAATATTGTATTTCATACTTTGGACTTGTATAAATATGTTTTCCACCAGGTTCTTGCTACAATTGTGGCGAGATGGGTCATTTCCGAAGAAATTGCCCAAAGCTTGCTAATGCTAATCCAGCACAGAGATGAGCATCTGACCGACTAGAAGACAACACTCTTTAGAAATAATCACATCTTAAGTATTATTTTCTTTTGTTGTCAAGGTCCATGAAACAGTTGTTATCATTGTTTATAAATAAATCTTTTATTTACATTTCAATGTATTTATGAGGTTGTATGTAAAAACAACATATCCCTTACAATACCGGCAATTAAGGAATCGTATTCCTTGAAAAGCAAACTACCCCCAAATAATTTCTCTATTTTATGATCTCTTGCGTTTTCCACGAAATTCCTAAGTACCCGTTTCTTCCAAGAAAACGAAGTACAAGGCGCAAGTAACAACACTGGACGAATACCCAAAGTACCACTATAAATCCTTAATAGGGTACCTAAGGGTATTTCCGTAAATCCTAAAATTGTTATGTTCCTTAATTCGAATATTACGTTTCTTTGAGAACAAAATCGAATTTTTGAGAGATCTTCCTATCTTTTCAGATAGATCCCAGAGGACATTGAAGTCCATTGACTGGTTTCCGTATCCATTTTCAATCGATAACAAGTTAATAACAAATTAAACAACTATGTGATTATGTGCTTATGTGTTTCCTTTTATGTTTTTGGTGTAATCCAAGTTTTTGTTATCCAAATTCTCGTAGAATCTTCCATATCTTCGTATAAGGGATTCATAGTAGGATATCCAATGGTACTATATTAAATCCTCAATGGGCTTTTACGTAATAGTAAGGACCCTTGGATTATATTGTACTATTCCATAATTAGACCCTTGAGTGGTCTAGTTAAACAGATTGATCCAAAAATATGGTTAGGAATATCAGGTGATGATATAGCTGAAAGGACTCCTTGGTGGCCTAATTAAAAGGATCATTTGTCGATCTAATTAAAAGGACCCTATGGTAGTCTAGTCACACTCATCACAGGTTTAATTTTCCTCCCCTTCACATTACAAAACAAATTGTGCGGACTGTGCAAGGAATTGCGTAATTATGGATGCATACATAATTATGAAATTCAGTGCACAGAAACCACAGCAAGTTTGGTCGTGTGTCTAGAAATGACTCATTCCGTGCATTTTCATTTCTGAAGAAATTGTGGAAAATGACTCATTCTGTTCATTTTCATTTCTGAAGAAATTATGGAAAATGGCTCATTCTCTTCATTTTCGTTTCTGAAGAAATCGTGGAAGATGACTCGTTCCGTTCATTTTCGTTTTTGAAGAAATTGTGGAAAATGACTCGTTCCGTTCATTTTCGTTTCTAAAGAAGTTGTGGAAAATGACTCGTTCCGTTCATTTTCGTTTCTGAAGAAGTTGTGGAAAATGACTCATTCCGTTCATTTTCGTTTCTGAATAGGTTGTGGAAAATGACTCGTTCCGTTCATTTTCGTTTCTGAAGAGGTTGTGGAAAATGACTCATTCCGTTATTTTTCGTTTCTGAAGAATGCCTGTTGAAAATAACTCCGTTCATTTTTCATTTCTGAAAAATGTCCGTTAAAGAGAAATAACAGGATTATGCCTTGCTTATCTTTGATTGTTACTTAACACTAAGCCACAGATAGACTCCTACGAATTAATTTCGGGACGAAATTTCCTAAAGTAGGGGAGACTGTGACACCTGTGTCACTGCGACCATCAAACAAATACCAAACCAATGAAATATTGTATTTCATACTTTGGACTTGTATAAATATGTGTATCTTTTGCACATATCAACTCTTGTTCGATTTCAAGCTCTAAATCGCTTTCTGGAAGGTTATACGCGCACTAATGCGTAAATATAACCAGGTTAATGCAACAAACACTCCGTAATAGTGACATAGGCTTAACATACCCTAAATAACCTCTACATAACTTAGAAATAAGTTTTGGAAGGTTTGGTATGGCAAAAACAAGTTAATTCGCTTACAGGGACTAAACTTGACAAACTGCGAAAGTGTGCCAATTTGAACTGTAACAGACATTTCGGAACATGACCATAAGTTAAACATACCATAAATATCCTTTACATAGCTTAGAAATAGGCTTTGAGGTGTTCGGTATGCTAAAATAAACTTTTGGGTCATTCAGGGACTAAAAGCGTCAAAAAGTGCACAAGTTTGCATTTTCGCGCATAACTTACGTTCTGAATACATCCGGACATCTAAAAATTTATCTAAGCACTAAAACATTTTATTTTAGTGTTTGGCATAAGAAAAATCCATTCGTCGCGTCATTTGGATCGTTTTTCGCGCTTATGCGCATTCCGTCGTAATTAAGCGAACATCGCGATCGTACGGCCAAACGAACCAACACCCGACATATTTTTTAGCATGTTTCATGTCCACAATGATTAGGCATCATTTTAGGGCCTTAAAGTTGGCTTTACGGGCCTTATAAGTGTCGGGAATGGCCTTTAACACGTGCAGGGACCAAAACTGTAATTTCTGAAAACTTGTTCTGATCAGACAAGGCCAGGCGGCCCGCCTGAGTTTTGTCTGATCCTGAAGCGGGCCGCGTTAGCCCCCAGACAGCAGAAAACATGCAGAAACATTGAATCAGGTCCATTTCACTTATGCACATGGTATTTCTCAATACTATGGGCTCCAATGGTTTTCAAAAACAACTATCTTGATGTGTATGGCCAAGATCAAAGCACGGTTTCCTAGAAACGATCCTAACGGCTAACCAAACACTATAAATACCCCATGCCTTCCATTTCAAAACCCACAAGAATTTTGATCTTAGAAGCTCTAAGTTGAAACCATTGTTTCATACCTGAGTTACTTGGATCAAAATTAGCATTCGGGGACCCTTCGTAAGTATTCCTTCGTTCTTTTATTGCTTTTCGAGTCTTTTCGAGTCTGAAAGTCAAACTTTGTTTGACTTTCTGCGTTGACCAGTTTATGGTCAATGCGAAGTTCGTTTGAACTTCGCAACGTGATTGTAATCACGATGGTTATAGTCCCTTGTGACTATGCCTACTGATTACCACGTTGTCTAGGGTCGTAAGGGTAAGCGATCTAATAAATCGCTTGTACCTTCGAACCCGGCCCATTTGGTCGATCTTTAGGATCCGACCAAATACATTAGGTGACCATAGTATATAGGGAATAACCTTCCGAGGTTATACCTTATGGTCGCTTCGTTAAGTAGTTGTATGATTGGTAGTTTATATGCCTTAGGTAAATTACCAGAATACCCTTTTCATGTATAATTGGTAATTAAGCATATGTAACCTAAAATTTTGTCACATAACTAATTATGTAACATGTTTAGGCATATAACACTTGTCATAGGACTAGTTAGACGTTCCGAACGCGTTTCACGCGAACGACGCGTTAAAGTAGCATAAGCTACCTTAATGGGTCGCGATGGGTCGAAAACACTTAGGTTAGGTTTCATTTAGCATGAAGGCTTTGTTAAACCATATGACACGAGTCTCTATACTCGTTTGGTTTACGAACCCTCATTCTATCCAATCATCCGATTTAGGTCCGGTTATTAACATAGTTACCTATATTAGGTGCCGTTTGATATCCGCGATCTCTAGCATTGTTTGGTTGTTACTCAAGGACTACTAAGCAATCTCAAGTGAGTACATAGACCCCTCTTTTACTGTTTTCCAAACTGTTTTGGGGTGAAACACATGTGCCTACTTGTTACTTTCATGCTTTCCATGTTTTCACATCATATACCTGCTATGTTCGTTAGTACATTATAGTACATGATTTCATTACATTTCATGCTATGTATGCCCATTGTGTGCGTACTTAGTACATCGTTCTACATTACATTTCATGCTATGTATGCCCATTGTGTTGTGTGCATACTTAGTACATGGTTTTACATTACACTTATGCTATGTATGTTCTTTGTTGCATACTTAGTACATTGTTATACATGACACTTTATGCTATGTATGTTCTTTGTTGCATACTTAGTACATTTATTATTCACCACATGCTTACATTTTGGATACACATTACATGATTTACATTAGACATGAACAATTTACTTTGGTAGTTTAGTTTGACTAAGTGATTAAGTAACGAGACGTGTGTAATATGATACAAGTATGGTGGATACGCCGCTGGTACTTCCTATATAAAAGTGCTTGTATGGTATTACATATCGTAGCGTTATTTGAATCATTTCAATTCGAGACATATAACATTTTATACAAATAACATACTTTTTACAAGACATTGATTTACAAACAAATTATCATCTTACATGGTTATTCATTTAACCTTACATTTATTTATACATATCATCTGAGCTTATCGTTTTTCAAATGATTTACAAGACAAAGCAAATTACAAGGTTCATGACTAAACATTTTCTCAAACATAAGTCATGAATTCTGTTTTCACAAAACCTATGTATCTCACAGGCATTTTTATGCTGACGTACCTATTTTCACATGTGTTTTCAGGAGATGATGCATAGGACTTATCAAGACATACTTAGGCGGACCTGTGCCTTAGTGACTTAAAACGAGACAAGAACTAGTTAATTTATGTTATGTACTCTTTGTTTCTTGTTTAAAACAATGTAACTCTCTGTTTGATTAATAAAACGAAACTTCAATTGCCATGGATTTGAAACAATTAATTCTGTTACAACACTCCCCGACGTTTCCGCCACGTTTGGTTGTTCCACGTGGTCGGGGTGTGACAGAAAAGATGGTATCAGAGCCAATGGTTATAGGGAATTAGGTTATTACTAATACTTTGACCTAGTCTATAACCTTCTTAGGACCCTAACGCGAGTTTACTTGCGTTTAGTCATAAAACAATACCGTCACCTATCCTTAGGTGACGACCACAACAAGAACATAAATTTCAGAACCGCTTTGAAAACTAATCATCTGTTCTAGGATGATTGATTACTAGGTTTTGAACCCTCTATTGTAAGGTTTTGAACCCTCTGTTATATGGTTTTGAACCCCTTTGAGTTTTCAAAATCTCATCAAGGTTTTGAGTTTTAAATAATGTGAACACGTGCAAACTGGAAGGGTGAATGCCTGTATTCTGGGTTTTCTGTCTAGGCAAGCACTTCGTATACATCTCATCAGACGCGAGACCAGTTGTGCTTACCTAGGAATTCTTGGGATGAGTGTTCACTTATAGGCGAGCATGTCTTCGCGATACATTATTTTTGACCTATTTACTTTGATTAATCACCAGGGTCGTTTGTTGCTTTGTAGTAACAAACAAATGACCACTATCCTTGCTTTCATCAGATTTGTTTCATCTCATTCTTTTCGTCTAATTCTCTCACTCGTTTCCTTTCATGTTTCCTCTTTTAGAATGCCTCCACGACGTGAAAATCCGGTATCTATTGAAGAGCTGGCAACTGTCATTACACAACAAATGACTGCTGCAATCCCGAACATCGTTGCTCAGTGTCACCAAGCTCTTAACAACAATAATGCCCTATGCAACTTCAAAACGTTCAACTCGGCTAATCCATCAAAGTTTTCTGGGTCTCAAGGAGCGACTGCACTTCTGCAATGGTTTGAGAGTTTAGAGAGCACCTTCAGGCATGTTCAATGTCCAAACGAGCGAAAGGTAGATTTCGCATCTAGTGTCTTTGAGAAACGAGCTTTGACGTGGTGGAACGGTGTGGTGAGAGATAGGGGTGCCGATGTGGCACTGGCTCAAACGTGGGAAGAACTTAGGGCACTCATGATGAAGGAATTCTGTCCTCGTCACGAGATCAGGGCCTTGGAAAGGGAATTCGACGATCTTAAGCAAGACAGCGGTGAACATCGAGCCTACACTGATCGATATGAGGAGTTGAGCCTGTTGTGTCCTACCATGGTTACACCTCTGGATAAGGCGATCGAAAAATACATTGATGGTCTCCCTGACTCAGTTCAAGACATTGTTACTGGTAGTAACCCCACTACGGTTAGGCAGGCCATTGAGCTAGCTGCAACCTTGACTGAATCTCAAATCAGGAAATGTAAGCTTTTCCGAAAGGGTGACAAGAAATCGGTTGAGGAATCGAAACAAATCGAGGAATCAAAGACCATGGATGAACAGACTGGATCCCCTAAGAAGTCAAAGAAGCGAAAGGCTTCTCAGAACTTCGCCATGGTTACTCACAATGATCAAGCCGTCCCCAATCAACCTGCTCAACCCCCTACTAGGAAGCCATACAATGGAACTTCACCCTTGTGCAACCAATGTAACCTTCATCATCATGCTAATGTGAAGTGCCGCGAATGCCAAATTTGTGGACGTAAAGGTCATACAACAAAGGTTTGCGTAGCAGCAGTTGCACCAAATCAAGCTGACAACAATCCTGCTCAAGCTCGCTTTCCACCAGGTTCTTGCTACAATTGTGGCGAGATGGGTCATTTCCGAAGAAATTGCCCAAAGCTTGCTAATGCTAATCCAGCACAGAGATGAGTATCTGACCGACTAGAAGACAACACTCTTTAGAAATAATCACGTCTTATGTATTATTTTCTTTTGTTGTCAAGGTCCTTGAAACAGTTGTTATCATTGTTTATAAATAAATCTTTTATTTACATTTCAATGTATTTATGAGGTTGTATGTAAAAACAACATATCCCTTACAATACCGGCAATTAAGGAATCGTATTCCTTGAAAAGCAAACTACCCCCAAATAATTTCTCTATTTTATGATCTCTTGCGTTTTCCACGAAATTCCTAAGTACCCGTTTCTTCCAAGAAAACGAAGTACAAGGCGCAAGTGACAACACTGGACGAATACCCAAAGTACCACTATAAATCCTTAATAGGGTACCTAAGGGTATTTCCGTAAATCCTAAAATTGTTATGTTCCTTAATTCGAATATTACGTTTCTTTGAGAACAAAATCGAATTTTTGAGAGATCTTCCTATCTTTTCAGATAGATCCCAGAGGACATTGAAGTCCATTGACTGGTTTCCGTATCCATTTTCAATCGATAACAAGTTAATAACAAATTAAACAACTATGTGATTATGTGCTTATGTGTTTCCTTTTATGTTTTTGGTGTAATCCAAGTTTTTGTTATCCAAATTCTCGTAGAATCTTCCATATCTTCGTATAAGGGATTCATAGTAGGATATCCAAGGGTACTATATTAAATCCTCAATGGGCTTTTACGTAATAGTAAGGACCCTTGGATTATATTGTACTATTCCATAATTAGACCCTTGAGTGGTCTAGTTAAACAGATTGATCCAAAAATCTGGTTAGGAATATCAGGTGATGATATAGCTGAAAGGACTCCTTGGTGGCCTAATTAAAAGGATCATTTGTCGATCTAATTAAAAGGACCCTATGGTAGTCTAGTCACACTCATCACAGGTTTAATTTTCCTCCCCTTCACATTACAAAACAAATTGTGCGGACTGTGCAAGGAATTGCGTAATTATGGATGCATACATAATTATGAAATTCAGTGCACAGAAACCACAGCAAGTTTGGTCGTGTGTCTAGAAATGACTCATTCCGTGCATTTTCATTTCTGAAGAAATTGTGGAAAATGACTCATTCTGTTCATTTTCATTTCTGAAGAAATTGTGGAAAATGACTCATTCTGTTCATTTTCCTTTCTGAAGAAATTGTGGAAAATGGCTCATTCTGTTCATTTTCGTTTCTGAAGAAATCGTGGAAGATGACTCGTTCCGTTCATTTTCGTTTCTGAAGAAATCGTGGAAAATGACTCGTTCCGTTCATTTTCGTTTCTGAAGAAGTTGTGGAAAATGACTCGTTTCGTTCATTTTCGTTTCTGAAGAAGTTGTGGAAAATGACTCGTTTCGTTCATTTTCGTTTCTGAAGAGGTTGTGGAAAATGACTCGTTCCGTTCATTTTCGTTTCTGAAGAGGTTGTGGAAAATGACTCATTCCGTTCTTTTTCGTTTCTGAAGAATGCCTGTTGAAAATAACTCCGTTCATTTTTCATTTCTGAAAAATGTTCGTTAAAGAGAAATAACAGGATTATTCCTTACTTATCTTTGATTGTTACTTAACACTAAGCCACAGATAGACTCCTACGAATTAATTTCGGGACGAAATTTCCTAAAGTAGGGAGACTGTGACACCTGTGTCACTGCGACCATCAAACAAATACCAAACCAAATGAAATATTGTATTTCATACTTTGGACTTGTATAAATATGTGTATCTTTTGCACATATCAACTCTTGTTCGATTTCAAGCTCTAAATCGCTTTCTGGAAGGTTATACGCGCACTAATGCGTAAATATAACCGGGTTAATGCAACAAACACTCCGGAATAGTGACATAGGCTTAACATACCCTAAATAACCTCTACATAACTTGGAAATAAGTTTTGGAAGGTTTGGTATGGCAAAAACAAGTTAATTCGCTTACAGGGACTAAACTTGACAAACTGCGAAAGTATGCCAATTTGAACTGTAACAGACATTCCAGAACATGACCATAAGTTAAACATACCATAAATATCCTTTACATAGCTTAGAAATAGGCTTTGAGGTGTTCGGTATGCTAAAATAAACTTTTGGGTCATTCAGGGACTAAAAGCGTCAAAAAGTGCACAAGTTTGCATTTTCGCGCATAACTTACGTTCTGAATACATCCGGACATCCAAAAATTTATCTAAGCACTAAAACATTTTATTTTAGTGTTTGGCATAAGAAAAATCCATTCGTCGCGTCATTTGGATCGTTTTTCGCGCTTATGCGCATTCCGTCGTCATTAAGCGAACATCGCGATCGTACGGCCAAACGAACCAACATCCGACATATTTTTGAGCATGTTTCATGTCCACAATGATTAGGCATCATTTTAGGGCCTTAAAGTTGGCTTTACGGGCCTTAGAAGTGTCGGGAATGGCCTTTAACACGTGCAGGGACCAAAACTGTAATTTCTGAAAACTTGCTCTGATCAGACAAGGCCAGGCGGCCCGCCTGAGTTTTTTCTGATCAGAACAAGTTTTCAGAAATTACAGTTTTGGTCCCTGCACGTGTTAAAGGCCATTCCCGACTGTAATTTCTGAAGTTTTCAGAAGTTTTCAGAAATTACAGTGTCGGGAATGGCCTTTAACACGTGCAGGGACCAAAACTGTAATTTCTGAAAACTTGTTCTGATCAGACAAGGCCAGGCGGCCCGCCTGAGTTTTGTCTGATCCTGAAGCGGGCCGCGTCAGCCCCCAGACAGCAGAAAACATGCAGAAACATTGAATCAGGTCCATTTCACTTATGCACATGGTATTTCTCAATACTATGGGCTCCAATGGTTTTCAAAAACCACTATCTTGATGTGTATGGCCAAGATCAAAGCACGGTTTCCTAGAAACGATCCTAACGGCTAACCGAACACTATAAATACCCCATGCCTTCCATTTCAAAACCCACATGAATTTTGATCTTAGAAGCTCTAAGTTGAAACCATTGTTTCATACCTGAGTTACTTGGATCGAAATTAGCATTCGGGGACCCTTCGTAAGTATTCCTTCGTTCTTTTATTGCTTTTCGAGTCTTTTCGAATCTGAAAGTCAAACTTTGTTTGACTTTCTGCGTTGACCAGTTTATGGTCAATGCGAAGTTCGTTTGAACTTCGCAACGTGATTGTAATCACGATGGTTATAGTCCCTTGTGACTATGCCTACTGATTACCACGTTGTCTAGGGTCGTAAGGGTAAGCGATCTAATAAATCGCTTGTACCTTCGAACCCGACCCATTTGGTCGATCTTTAGGATCCGACCAAATACATTAGGTGACCATAGTATATAGGGAATAACCTTCCGAGGTTATACCTTATGGTCGCTTCGTTAAGTAGTTGTATGATAGGTAGTTTATATGCCTTAGGTAAATTACCAGAATACCCTTTTCATGTATAATTGGTAATTAAGCATATGTAACCTAAACTTTTGTCACATAACTAATTATGTAACATGTTTAGGCATATAACACTTGTCATAGGACTAGTTAGACGTTCCGAACGCGTTTCACGCGAACGACGCGTTAAAGTAGCATAAGCTACCTTAATGGGTCGCGATGGGTCGAAAACACTTAGGTTAGGTTTCATTTAGCATGAAGGCTTTGTTAAACCATATGACACGAGTCTCTATACTCGTTTGGTTTACGAACCCTCATTCTATCCCATCATCCGATTTAGGTCCGGTTATTAACATAGTTACCTATATTAGGTGCCGTTTGATATCCGCGATCTCTAGCATTGTTTGGTTGTTACTCAAGGACTACTAAGCAATCTCAAGTGAGTACATAGACCCCTCTTTTACTGTTTTCCAAACTGTTTTGGGGTGAAACACATGTGCCTACTTGTTACTTTCATGCTTTCCATGTTTTCACATCATATACCTGCTATGTTCGTTAGTACATTATAGTACATGATTTCATTTCATTACATTTCATGCTATGTATGCCCATTATGTGCGTACTTAGTACATCGTTCTACATTACATTTCATGCTATGTATGCCCATTGTGTGCGTACTTAGTACATCGTTCTACATTACATTTCATGCTATGTATGCCCATTGTGTTGTGTGCATACTTAGTACATGGTTTTACATTACACTTATGCTATGTATGTTCTTTGTTGCATACTTAGTACATTGTTATACATGACACTTTATGCTATGTATGTTCTTTGTTGCATACTTAGTACATTTATTATTCACCACATGCTTACATTTTGGATACAGATTACATGATTTACATTAGACATGAACAATTTACTTTGGTAGTTTAGTTTGACTAAGTGATTAAGTAACGAGACGTGTGTAATATGATACAAGTATGGTGGATACGCCGCTGGTACTTCCTATATATAAGTGCTTGTATGGTATTACATATCGTAGCGTTATTTGAATCATTTCAATTCGAGACATATAACATTTTATACAAATAACATACTTTTTACAAGACATTGATTTACAAACAACTTATCATCTTACATGGTTATTCATTTAACCTTACATTTATTTATACATATCATCTGAGCTTATCGTTTTTCAAATGATTTACAAGACAAAGCAAATTACAAGGTTCATGACTAAACATTTTCTCAAACATAAGTCATGAATTCTGTTTTCACAAAACCTATGTATCTCACAGGCATTTTTATGCTGACGTACCTATTTTCAAATGTGTTTTCAGGAGATGATGCATAGGACTTATCAAGACATACTTAGGCGGACCTGTGCCTTAGTGACTTAAAACGAGACAAGAACTAGTTAATTTATGTTATGTACTCTTTGTTTCTTGTTTAAAACAATGTAACTCTCGGTTTGATTAATAAAACGAAACTTCAATTGCCATGGATTTGAAACAATTAATTCTGTTACAACACTCCCCGATGTTTCCGCCACGTTTGGTTGTTCCACGTGGTCGGGGTGTGACATCACTAGATGTCACACCTCGAATTTCCACGTGTCACCGGTGGGCCCGGTAGGGGAGTATCGTGACGTGGTTGGCAACGTAATAGTCAAACAACACAATATTTAAATGCACAGCGGAAGCAAAGTATAGATTTAATTCAACCAACGATATTGTAATATTAAGTATCACAAAAAGTCGAATATAAATCCACAGGTAGATCAAATTTAAACAGGAAACAATTGTTCAACAGTTTATGACATCCAAGCTGGCGAGACTTAATGTGGATGCTAGGAGACAAGCCAGCCTATTTCGCGTAGTACCTGCACTTAACCTTTTTAAGAAAATACGTCAGTTTACACTGGTAAATACAATCAACCGACTCATTTTGAAAAGAGTTTAAGAAAAGCATTTAAGGCACAAGGCACAAATAATATTTTATAACTTGGGATAATTATGTAAATATATAAACTTGTAAACGAATTACATGTTTCTTATGCGTTCAGTAGTCCGGTCCTTAAACTGGATTAAAGATCAACAGACACACCACTTTATATAATGAGACACTGACAGGTGTACGCCTACACCTGAGTGCTAAGGTCGTGGCCATCTCGTAAGATGATGCCAGGGATATCCGGGACATGGTCATTAACCCCCCAAAGGCTTTAAGCAACAAAACATTTCAACACAGAGCATATCAATGATTTAACCTCTATTCGATTAAAGATTCAATGCTGGACCAAGCGGTATTTTATATACCGTACCCCAAGCCCGTATAGGGAAAATAAGTTAAAAGTATTTACCTGAGTAAGTATAGTTCAAAATCAGCGAGTGCAAATATCTTTTACTGGTTCTCCTAATCTGGAACGAAGGTTTATAATAACCTATTAGAATACTAACGGGTCTTTAGTTAAGCTTACGCTTAGACCAGCTAGTTTTAAAGATACGGTTCGTACGCACGATTAAGCGAAGACCGGATAGAATGTGATTTAGACCCGACAAGTTTGAAGACTTGCTTAATATGGGTATGTGATGCACATTCTGGATTTTGAGATAAAACCGTTAAGGTTTGACCCGTTTCGGCTAATTTATGTAAACTAGTTACATAAACCGAACCGAACGCGCATGAAGCGTAACGGGTATCCGTAAGAGTCCTAAACAGGTTTCCTAAGTTAACACGCCTTAAATAAGTTGTGATATCTGTAGGATATCACCCATGATGCCCAAAACGAGTTTAATCTCTTAATAAGCCCCGTAGGGGTATTTTGGTCATTTTAAAGATTATAAAACGAATTAATTAAGTTTCTGAGAACCGGGTCTGATTAAATCAGAAAAATGGTTTATTTTAACAGGTTATAACATTTGGTTATAAGTCTTATGAATCAAAATGGTTTTAAACTCAAACTACGCGTGTAATACGCGTATAAAGCCGTTTTAAGCGACGTACGGTTCAAAATACGATTCTGAGTTTTCTGATTAAATAAACAGGCTCAAAACACTCTATTTAACTTTTAAAATCAGTAGCAATTGGATTGGCACCTTTTGGACTTGTAAAACTCATTTTATGGCCGAAAAGGGCATATTCGGTATTTACCGAATTAAGGCGCTAATCCAAGCTTACGATCAGTTTAAAAAATAATTAAAAATCTTCAAAAATCCCAAAATATTATTTAACATCAGTGGGGAAAAGTTTTGGTGCCGAAAATCGGGTCTAGATAGGCTATGCGCTAATCGCGCCGATTAATTAATAAAAAGCTTATTATTTACGCAAATGCGCATATCTCCTAATCTAGACCTCCGATTGACGTGAAAATTTACAGACATGATTAATAATCAGTAACTAAGATTATTTTATTTTCATATCTCCAAAAATCTCGTTTTATGATCATAAGGGCATTACGGTCAATATTTAGGCGATTAACGGAAACATCTGACGATTAGGGATTCGAGTGGTATAAACGCAGAGGCTTATACACACATGTAACTAGGTCCTAATGGAACCTTAAGGCATGTCTAAACTTATATATATCGGGTCAGAACTGAGGTCAACGCAAAAGTCAAACTTTTGCGTCTCTCGGTTCCGAATCGGTTCAAAACAGCAAGTTGTCGAATCAAACAAGCCTAGACAAGTTTTTATACTTATTTTTAGGTTATACGAATAATAAAACAGATTACACGCCTTTTACATGGTTAAATATGCGTTTAACGATTCTGTTGACTTTTTCTATACATGTTTGACTCGACAAACGACCTAGATAGATTAGGAATCAGTGAGTGCCCTTTTTGGGGTTTATTAACCATATAATTACCAACTTATAACAACCTTTGATTCGACAATATTCTGAACCTTATGTGTTTTATCGTGAAGTCAAACCGTAGTTACGACGGTTTGATTTCTAAGCTACTAACTAAGGAAAACTTGATCGAGAAGGGTTAGACATACTTACACTTGATTAATGGATGATGTGGGATGCTTGGGGCCTGCTTGTAAGCTCTGGAAATGCTCAGAAGTTGAATGTGGGTGTATGTTGCAACATGTAACTTTTTATAAGAACTTGGATCCTTATCAATTAAGTCTAGGGATGTTGTTAGATGTCCAACATGTGTCCTACAAGCTATAAACCACCTTAGGGCAGCCCAATGTTTCGTAAAAATGAAATTGGAGTCGGATACATGCATCTACAGGCTGCTGACAAAAATTTCGCAACTGGGCACCCCATACGCATCGTAGGCATTTAAGCCCTACGATGCGCAGGGCATCATACGATGCGCAGCAATAAACCCCCTACGATGCGCAAGCCTACAATCTGATTTCTTAAATTTGCAATTTAGCCCCTGGTCCCTTGAAACATCGCTTTCCCTCTGAATCTTGCATGTTAAGACTTTGTAATTTATATATGGGGCTTTAATACTTATACCCACTTTGTTAAGTCCTCGGGTAACTTTGTGATCACCCGAAAAGCCCTAACTTTCAATGTTAACGATTATAACCCTTGCACACGAATTTTATCACAACTTGCTCATACGATAACGAAACTTCATGAAATTTTTGTGGTACATTCTAGTGAGCATAATTAATCGTTACAAAGCTTCGGGTTTGTCAAAAGGTCACTCAGAGGTATAACTTAAACATGTTGGCACATTTAACCCCTGTAGATTGTAATCTCTCACTTTCTTCCACAATTCGCTTCGTATGATCCATGATCTATTCGTTTAAGGTTATAAACATCGTGTAGGGTTATTGCAAAGTACATTTATTCATTGTTGACACTTTGAACCCTTATATTTACACAGTTTCACTGTTCGTCAACTTTAGTCCTTCAAGACTATTCTTTCACACGTTCAAACCTATGACACGTGTCAACCCATTATAGGACGTAAATTTTCGAGGTGTTACATCCTCACCCCCTTAAAATAAATCTCGACCCGAGATTTACTGAAACAAGTAAGGGTACTTTTCTTTCATCGTGGATTCAACCTCCCACGTGAATTCGGGACCTCTTCGGGCATCCCATTTGACCTTTACAAAAGGTATATGCTTCCTTCGAAGCTTCCTTACCTGTCGATCTTCGATCGACAAAGGTTTTTCCACAAATTTCAAGCTCTCATCGATATGCACATCTGTATAGGGTATAACCACGGATTCGTGAGCGAAACATTTCTTCAGATTGCAGATGTGGAACACATTGTGTATACTACTGAGCTCTTCAGGTAAGTTTAACTTGTAGGCAACTGACCCGACACGTTCGATAACCTCGAAAGGTCCTATATATCTCGGGCTCAGCTTACCTTTCTTACCGAATCGCATCACTCCCTTCCAGGGTGACACTTTAAGTAGGACTTTTTCACCTACTTCGAAGTGAAAATCCTTACGATTTGGATCGGCGTAAATCTTCTGCCTATTCCGGGCAGCTTGGAGATTGTTACGAATCTGGACAATCTTGTCCGTCGTTTCGAACACGATCTCTGGTCCTGATAACTGGACTTCTCCAACTTCCGCCCAACAAACAGGCGATCTACACTTTCTACCGTATAATGCCTCAAAAGGCGCAGCCTTTATGCTGGTATGGTAGCTATTGTTGTAGGAGAATTCGATCAATGGCAGGTTCTTATCCCAGCTACCTCCCAAGTCGATTGCACATGCTCGTAGCATGTCTTCTAACGTTTGAATAGTACGCTCACTCTGACCGTCTGTCTGTGGAGGGTAAGCCGTACTAAAGTTCAAACGTGTGCCCAAAGATTGTTGGAAGCTTTTCCAAAAGTGCGACGTGTACCTGGTATCTCGGTCAGAGATAATAGCTACAGGTATGCCATGTAAGGCTACAATCTTATCAACGTACAGTTGGGCTAACATATCGGAGCTGTAGGTCTCCTTAATGGGTAGGAAATGTGCTGACTTAGTCAGTCGGTCGACTATCACCCAGATGGTGTCATTTCCTTTCCTTGTCTTGGGTAACTTGGTGATAAAATCCATAGTTACCATTTCCCATTTCCAAGTAGGAAGTTCAGGTTGTTGTAGCAAACCTGACGGTTTTTGATGTTCTGCCTTGACTTGCGCACACGTCAAGCATTTAGCTACATAGGTAGCTACAGACTTCTTCAAGCCTATCCACCAATAATTTGCTCTAAGATCCTGGTACATTTTATCAGCTCCAGGATGAACAGAATATTTAGAGCTGTGGGCTTCCTGGAGGATAACATCTCGGAGTCCTCCATAAACTGGAACCCATATACGTCCATTCAATCTAAGAATTCCATCCTTACTAAGAGATAACTGCTCCTCAGTTACTCCGAGCTTTTCGTTAGGATAGTTAGCTTCCAACATAGCTTCCTTTTGTGCAGCTAACAACCTTTCCATCAAACTGTTCTTTATTTCCATGCTCTTGGCATTGATTCGGATGGGTTTCACCCTCTCCTTCCGACTCAAGGCATCGGCGACTACATTCGCCTTGCCGGGATGGTATCTTATTTCACAATCGTAATCATTAAGAGTTTCCATCCATCGGCGTTGCCTCATGTTCAAGTCCTTCTGGTTGAACAGATGTTGAAGGCTCTTGTGATCAGAATAGATCACACATTTGATTCCATATAAGTAGTGCCTCCACAGTTTTAGTGCGAATACAACGGCACCCAACTCCAAGTCGTGGGTGGTGTAATTCTTTTCGTGCACCTTTAACTGTCGTGAAGCATAGGCAATGACTTTGCCTTTCTGCATGAGCACACATCCCATCCCGGTGTGTGATGCATCACAATAAACTACAAACTCCTCTATTCCATCAGGCAATGTCAATACTGGAGCATTGCTCAACTTTTGTTTCAGAATATCAAAGGATTCCTGCTGCTTAGGACCCCAGTCAAACTTAATCTTCTTACGTGTCAGCGAAGTCAGGGGTGCAGCAATCCTTGAGAAATTTTCTATGAATCGCCTGTAGTATCCTGCCAAACCTAGGAAGCTACGAATTTCAGTAGGCGTCTTTGGCTCATGCCAATTCATGACAGCTTCAACTTTAGCAGGATCTACTTGGATACCATGCTCACTAACAACATGCCCAAGAAATTGGACTGCTCGAAGCCAAAATTCACACTTCGAGAACTTGGCATAGAGCTTTTCTTTATGAAGTAGTTCCAGAATGCAGTGAAGATGCTTTTCATGATCAGCTTGGTTCTTTGAGTAGATGAGAATGTCATCGATGAAGACGATGACGAATTTGTCTAAGTGCGGCTTGCAAACGCGATTCATGAGATCCATGAATGCGGCCGGTGCATTAGTGAGCCCGAAAGGCATCACTAGGAACTCGTAATGACCATAACGAGTCCTAAATGCTGTTTTGTGCACGTCTTCATCTCTAACCTTCAATTGATGGTAGCCTGACCTCAAGTCAATCTTCGAGAAGAAACTTGCCCCTTGAAGTTGATCGAACAGATCGTCGATTCTGGGCAAAGGATACATATTCTTGATGGTAACCTTATTAAGCTCGCGGTAGTCGATGCACAGACGCATCGATCCATCCTTCTTCTTAACAAATAAAACTGGTGCTCCCCAAGGAGACGAACTAGGTTTGATGAAACCTTTGGCTAGCAAATCATCTAGCTGCGTTCTCAATTCTTTCATCTCTGTTGGTGCCAACCTATAAGGCGCCCTTGCAACTGGTGCTGATCCAGGAATAATGTCAATTCTGAATTCCACTTGCCTATCGGGTGGCAAACCAGGTAGTTCTTCAGGAAATACTTCGGGGTATTCAGAAATGACTGGGATCTCTCCAATCTTGGGTTTTGGTTCATCAATAATCACCTGTGCCATGTAGATGACACAGCCCTTCTTCAAACACTTTGAGTCTTTGAGTATAGACATCTTCTCGGGCAGCCCATACTGGGTATCTCCCTGGATAGTAAGTGATTCACCAGACGAAGTCTTGATCCTCACTTGCTTCTTATTGCAAATAATCTGGGCCTGGTTATGAGATAACCAGTCCATACCCAAAACTATGTCGAAACCGGCTAGTTTTAAAGGAAGTAGGGACAAAGGAAAAGAGTGATTCTTAATGGATATGAAACATCCATCTAATAAGGTTGAAGCGGTTTCTAAAGTGCCATCTGCTAGTTCCACCTCATAATTCACACTTAAAGTTCTAACAGGTAGTTTCAACAGTTCACAGAACTTATTATCTACAAACGACTTATCAGCGCCTGAATCAAATAACACTCTCGCATAAACATCATTTACGAGAAAGGTACCTGTTATCACGTTGTCGTCCTTAATGGCTTCCTTAGCATCCATTCTGAAGACCCTCGCATTGGTCTTCTTCCCCTCTTCATTCTTCCTTGTAAATTTTGGGCAGTTGGATTTGATATGCCCCTTTTCATTGCAACTATAACACGTTGCATCCTTTATTTTCTTGCACTCCAGGGTCTTATGTTCCGTAGACTTGCAAATCCCACATGGCCTTGGCTGGTATTGGGATTTTGAGTCAAGTCTGCACTTTCCAAAATGGTACTTTCTGCAAATTTTACATCTGGGTTTTTCACCCGATTGCTGACCATCTTTCTTGAATCCTGACCCCTTCTTAGAGTCATTGTTTCCCTTCTGCTTCTTATCTGATCGTCGTGAGTTGTCATCCTCACGCTTTCTTTTCTCCGTATCAGTTTTCCTCAGTGACCTCAGTCTGACAGCATCTGAGGTCAGAGATAACGATATGTCCGTTACTGACCGAAAAGTGGTTGGTCTGGAAGCTTTTACACTTGCTTTAATCTCCGGTTCCAAACCCCCGATAAAACGAGCTATACGTTTAGGCTCTGGAGTTACCAAGTAAGGGACCAACCTTGACAAAGTATTGAAAGTAGTAAGGTAGGCCTGACAGTCCAGGTTTTTCATGACCAGTGCCAGGAAATCAGATTCAATTCTCTCAACCTCATGTTGAGGGCAGAAATTTTCTTTGATTAGTGCCATGAACTGTTCCCAAGTCATGTTGTATAACGGGACTTTCCCTGTGGCTTGGATCAAAGATCTCCACCAGGCTAAGGCTTCTCCTTTGAAAGACTGCGAGACAAACTTCACTATGTCTCTATTATGACAACCACTAATATCCACCACAGTATCCATTTCATCCATCCACGTCATGCAATCAACAGCTCCTTTTTCCCCATTGAAGTCTCTAGGTTTGCACGAGACAAAGTACTTATATGTGCAACCCCTATTACGAGGTTCTTGGTTCTGCACGACTCTTTGGGATGGATTACTCCTTTGATTGGAGGAGTGGTGAGTATTACTGTTGTGGGCAGTGTGGGTTCTGGAGGGTGTTCTAGTGTGTGATGCAGAATGGGTCCTCGTATGGGTACCACTTGATCCATGGTGCTGTGTATCCATAGCTCTATTAACTGCATTGTCTATCATAGCTTGCAACTCTGCACCTGCTACGTTTACATGGGCATTATCATTCACTATCCCTGGGTGACTGTTGACCTCGTTTGAGTCTGCCATGTATCTTTAACTGTAACACATTGGCAATAATTTATTGGTGAGTTTATTATAGAATTGTCTTTTATGGCAATTTTATTAACCGTGGTAAACATAGACCTTATCTGGTTAATTTATTACTCACATAAATTTAGGATTTCTAATATAATTTATCCTAATTATAAAATGATAACAGTATTTATTAGCACATAAGGCCTAGTCACAGGGACAATATAGATTATAAGCTAGGATTTCAGAGAATCAAAGCATGAAGGTTTGAACAAAGTTTATTACCTTTATCAGACAGGGTCATAGACTAATACTGTCTTTTGTCTCATATGAAAAATGAGAAGGGCCCGTAGGCATTCCATTACCAATGGATGGTAAAAGAACTTATCATATTTATTAATGATTTAACCCATGATTCAGAGATCATTTAGTTGGGTTTAGAATCTTTGAAAAGATCCATCTATAATAATAACACGTGTGTTTTTAGCTAATCATGTCTGCCAGGAGTGTTAACATGTTTTCAGATGTTAACAGAGATTTGAATCTTTTTAAATAGTTTTACCATCTGGGCCCGGTCCTAAAATGACATACAGGCTAGGTTATACTTTTAAGATCCTTACAAAATAACATAGGCAGATAGACTTTTAAAAAGAATGAATTTTGATTTATTTAGTTCATATATCTTTTAATTATGCATAACATAGCAAAGATGAAATTTATAAACTTACATTCCATTAAACTAAAAGTAGTACATTTTTGCCCTAAACGGGACTTTTCACAGAAACAGATGCCCGCGCAGGAGCTATACATATAATACATGCCCTCACAGGGACGGTCTACAAAAGTAAATGTCCACGCAGGGACTACTAGAGACAAGTCCACGTAGGGACTAAGTACAAAGATAGATGTCCACGCAGGGACTACATACACACATAAATAAATGTCCACGTAGGGACATGATTTAAACAAGGAATACAACAATATATATATATGGGGATTTAACGGTCCCGTTTCTTCTTCCCCTTAAGCAAGTTTGCCAAACCACTCATAAATCCCTCATTCTTCTTACGTTCCTTCTGGAAGTCTCGCTCCACTTTGGCCAGTCTTCGGCGGAGTTCCTCCTGCTCAGGTGGAGGAGCCCGTGGTGGCTGGTAATGTGGTGGCGGCTGAACAGGTGCTTGATACCCCTGAGTTGGGTATCCCATTCCCCAAGGAGGTCCGTAGGGTCCTTCAGGATTAATATGGGCTTGGTAGCTTGCTGCTACGTTGTAAGGGTCATCAGCATAGTTATAGCCATGGTATGCTGGTGGTCCATATGGGTTGTAAGCTGCCGGAGCAGTATAAGCAGGTATTGGGTGGCCAAAACCCGGTGATGGCGGTACAATAGGTGCGGAATTCACCTCCGAAACTGGGACAGAAGGTCCTTCCATCTGTGGGACTCCATGAGTAGGCGGGTAATGGCTACCGCTAGAGTGTTGAGGGGTGTTGAGACGAAAGTCAACTTCTCGTGCTGAGATCCGTGCACCAGTCCTCCTACGTCTAGGTGGTGCTGGAGGCTCTAAATGAACTGGTGGCGGTGGAGGCGGTGGCGTGACTGCCACAAACCCGTGTTCCCCAGAGGAATCTTGATGAGGCTGCTGCGGTGGCTGCTGGTGAGGCGATGGGTGGTAAGATGGTGTATTGTACCACTCACACCGTTCGAACCGTGCCATGTGACTATCCGGACCCTGGTATGGTGTCCCGTGATATGACGATCCGTCAGAGATCACGAAAGGATGGTTCATGGATCCGGTTGAAGCCTCGACGGGATCTGTGTCCTCGTCCATATCCTGATCACCAGAAAAGTGATCTTCCGGTCCAAGTGGGTTAAAGCCCACTTGCTCTGGCAGGTACTCTGCCGGGTTAAACTGACCCTGAAAAACAGGAGTAGGGTCGCCAAAGTAACGTTGCGGGTTGTGGGGTTCGTTCTCTGACTGTGGCCCATAAGAGTCATGATATGGAGGTGTTGAGGAGTGCGAAAAAGATCGTCTGGCATCGTCTTCATAGGTCCTCCATAGTTCCCTCGTTTCGTCATTCCTTGTAGAAGAAGTTCGTCGAAATGAAGGCCCTGCCTCATGGTCGTTAGGGGCACTAGCTGGCTCCTTTCCTCGACCACCTCGTCTAAATCTTGGCGGCATTATTGTACCTATTAAAATACACAAGGTAATAACAAGGAAAATAAAGGACAAAAATTTAATTAAATAAAAATTTGAGCAATCTGGATTATTCCTAAGTTCTTTGTCTAGACTCGAAGATTTAGGAATGTGCAATTGTGTAACTGAGATTAAACACAAAAGACTAGTGTTTAATTCACTCAGTGTTGGCTCTGATACCAACCTGTCACACCCCGAATTTCCACGTGTCACCGGTGGGCCCGGTAGGGGAGTATCGTGACGTGGTTGGCAACGTAATAGTCAAACAACACAATATTTAAATGCACAGCGGAAGCAAAGTATAGATTTAATTCAACCAACGATATTGTAATATTAAGTATCACAAAAAGTCGAATATAAATCCACAGGTAGATCAAATTTAAACAGGAAACAATTGTTCAACAGTTTATGACATCCAAGCTGGCGAGACTTAATGTGGATGCTAGGAGACAAGCCAGCCTATTTCGCGTAGTACCTGCACTTAACCTTTTTAAGAAAATACGTCAGTTTACACTGGTAAATACAATCAACCGACTCATTTTGAAAAGAGTTTAAGAAAAGCATTTAAGGCACAAGGCACAAATAATATTTTATAACTTGGGATAATTATGTAAATATATAAACTTGTAAACGAATTACATGTTTCTTATGCGTTCAGTAGTCCGGTCCTTAAACTGGATTAAAGATCAACAGACACACCACTTTATATAATGAGACACTGACAGGTGTACGCCTACACCTGAGTGCTAAGGTCGTGGCCATCTCGTAAGATGATGCCAGGGATATCCGGGACATGGTCATTAACCCCCCAAAGGCTTTAAGCAACAAAACATTTCAACACAGAGCATATCAATGATTTAACCTCTATTCGATTAAAGATTCAATGCTGGACCAAGCGGTATTTTATATACCGTACCCCAAGCCCGTATAGGGAAAATAAGTTAAAAGTATTTACCTGAGTAAGTATAGTTCAAAATCAGCGAGTGCAAATATCTTTTACTGGTTCTCCTAATCTGGAACGAAGGTTTATAATAACCTATTAGAATACTAACGGGTCTTTAGTTAAGCTTACGCTTAGACCAGCTAGTTTTAAAGATACGGTTCGTACGCACGATTAAGCGAAGACCGGATAGAATGTGATTTAGACCCGACAAGTTTGAAGACTTTCTTAATATGGGTATGTGATGCACATTCTGGATTTTGAGATAAAACCGTTAAGGTTTGACCCGTTTCGGCTAATTTATGTAAACTAGTTACATAAACCGAACCGAACGCGCATGAAGCGTAACGGGTATCCGTAAGAGTCCTAAACAGGTTTCCTAAGTTAACACGCCTTAAATAAGTTGTGATATCTGTAGGATATCACCCATGATGCCCAAAACGAGTTTAATCTCTTAATAAGCCCCGTAGGGGTATTTTGGTCATTTTAAAGATTATAAAACGAATTAATTAAGTTTCTGAGAACCGGGTCTGATTAAATCAGAAAAATGGTTTATTTTAACAGGTTATAACATTTGGTTATAAGTCTTATGAATCAAAATGGTTTTAAACTCAAACTACGCGTGTAATACGCGTATAAAGCCGTTTTAAGCGACGTACGGTTCAAAATACGATTCTGAGTTTTCTGATTAAATAAACAGGCTCAAAACACTCTATTTAACTTTTAAAATCAGTAGCAATTGGATTGGCACCTTTTGGACTTGTAAAACTCATTTTATGGCCGAAAAGGGCATATTCGGTATTTACCGAATTAAGGCGCTAATCCAAGCTTACGATCAGTTTAAAAAATAATTAAAAATCTTCAAAAATCCCAAAATATTATTTAACATCAGTGGGGAAAAGTTTTGGTGCCGAAAATCGGGTCTAGATAGGCTATGCGCTAATCGCGCCGATTAATTAATAAAAAGCTTATTATTTACGCAAATGCGCATATCTCCTAATCTAGACCTCCGATTGACGTGAAAATTTACAGACATGATTAATAATCAGTAACTAAGATTATTTTATTTTCATATCTCCAAAAATCTCGTTTTATGATCATAAGGGCATTACGGTCAATATTTAGGCGATTAACGGAAACATCTGACGATTAGGGATTCGAGTGGTATAAACGCAGAGGCTTATACACACATGTAACTAGGTCCTAATGGAACCTTAAGGCATGTCTAAACTTATATATATCGGGTCAGAACTGAGGTCAACGCAAAAGTCAAACTTTTGCGTCTCTCGGTTCCGAATCGGTTCAAAACAGCAAGTTGTCGAATCAAACAAGCCTAGACAAGTTTTTATACTTATTTTTAGGTTATACGAATAATAAAACAGATTACACGCCTTTTACATGGTTAAATATGCGTTTAACGATTCTGTTGACTTTTTCTATACATGTTTGACTCGACAAACGACCTAGATAGATTAGGAATCAGTGAGTGCCCTTTTTGGGGTTTATTAACCATATAATTACCAACTTATAACAACCTTTGATTCGACAATATTCTGAACCTTATGTGTTTTATCGTGAAGTCAAACCGTAGTTACGACGGTTTGATTTCTAAGCTACTAACTAAGGAAAACTTGATCGAGAAGGGTTAGACATACTTACACTTGATTAATGGATGATGTGGGATGCTTGGGGCCTGCTTGTAAGCTCTGGAAATGCTCAGAAGTTGAATGTGGGTGTATGTTGCAACATGTAACTTTTTATAAGAACTTGGATCCTTATCAATTAAGTCTAGGGATGTTGTTAGATGTCCAACATGTGTCCTACAAGCTATAAACCACCTTAGGGCAGCCCAATGTTTCGTAAAAATGAAATTGGAGTCGGATACATGCATCTACAGGCTGCTGACAAAAATTTCGCAACTGGGCACCCCATACGCATCGTAGGCATTTAAGCCCTACGATGCGCAGGGCATCATACGATGCGCAGCAATAAACCCCCTACGATGCGCAAGCCTACAATCTGATTTCTTAAATTTGCAATTTAGCCCCTGGTCCCTTGAAACATCGCTTTCCCTCTGAATCTTGCATGTTAAGACTTTGTAATTTATATATGGGGCTTTAATACTTATACCCACTTTGTTAAGTCCTCGGGTAACTTTGTGATCACCCGAAAAGCCCTAACTTTCAATGTTAACGATTATAACCCTTGCACACGAATTTTATCACAACTTGCTCATACGATAACGAAACTTCATGAAATTTTTGTGGTACATTCTAGTGAGCATAATTAATCGTTACAAAGCTTCGGGTTTGTCAAAAGGTCACTCAGAGGTATAACTTAAACATGTTGGCACATTTAACCCCTGTAGATTGTAATCTCTCACTTTCTTCCACAATTCGCTTCGTATGATCCATGATCTATTCGTTTAAGGTTATAAACATCGTGTAGGGTTATTGCAAAGTACATTTATTCATTGTTGACACTTTGAACCCTTATATTTACACAGTTTCACTGTTCGTCAACTTTAGTCCTTCAAGACTATTCTTTCACACGTTCAAACCTATGACACGTGTCAACCCATTATAGGACGTAAATTTTCGAGGTGTTACACTAGACTTGTATCGTACAAGTACGAGTCACTGTCTTTTATGTATATGTTTTCTTGTGTTAAAAATATTTCATATGTTTAACTAAGTGTCTTACTTATATTACTTTCTCAAAAATAAATATAAGTTTCTTGTATTTTGCACTTTGCACCTGAGCTATGTATCTTGTATGTAGTATGTGTATTTTTGTTACAAAAATTATGGCGAGGTTTATATTCGAAAAGCATGGTTTAGAACACACTAGGAACCATTTGTCTAGAAAAATATTTACTAAGTGTTAGGATTTTCATAAAGTTTTGCCATAGTCTCCTTTGTAAATGGAGGTGTCCATGCTTAATAGCATATCATTTTCTTTTACATATATCCTGTAGATTGTTCTCACATAACCAACCCGACAATCAGACATGCAATATACTACTTATGTCATTTCAGCTTTATTCATCAAAACTGGACTGTTTTCAAGCATTTTAATAAAATAGTTAACCTTCTCCAAAAATTCCCAAATTTTTACAGAATCTCATATACAATCCAACTTTTATTGTGTAAAAATTTCGGGGTCCAGTTCATTGCCAATATTTTATAGAAATTCATTTACCGGACTGCAATTAGCTTTGTCACTTTCTGACTGCAGTCTACAGAATAAATCACTAAAAATTAATTGTAAGTCCGATTAATGAAATTCCAGTGAGAGAATTTGGGCGACAATAGTGACCATCTACAGTAAAAATTCCATGGGCTAATTCTACTCAGTTTTTAAGTTATGACTCCGAATACAACACACTTTTTCAGCAGTAAAACCGCAGCTTGAGCTGCTGTCCAAAAATAGTTCTTTAGAAATAGTAAACGACCTCGAAAAATTACGATTTTAGTGCCATTTGATCAGTTTTTCGAAAATACATAATTTAGGATTCAGAAAATCCGTTTTTCGATTTATTATGGTCCAGTTACAGCCTGTTGAAGTTGGCTGAAAATACTAATCAGCATGCTTTTTAGAGTGTAAATGTTACTAAAACGCGTCAACAATTGTTCTAACAACGGGTTTATCGAGAATCAATGATCAAACAACATGCATGCTTATACCAACATAATCCAACCAGATTTTATCATTACATAAGTTCATGTTTAGGTTCTTTGTTCATTTTCTCTTTGTGTCCTTGTGTTAAACTTCAAACAACAATGTTTCGAACAATCAACATAGAAGTGATTCAGGAGTTAAATCGAAGACTTACAACTAGCACAAGGGCTAGGGATGAGCTTGTGAACAAGAAATGATGATGACAATGGCGTGAGAATGCAAGGGGTGATGTTTCTTCAAGACTCCAAGCTCCAAGCTTCACAAGGTTCCTTCTATCACTTGTTTTGGACTTGAAAATGGATCAAAGGGGTGAATGTTGAAGTGATGGTGGTGGTGGCGGTGGCGGATGTGGGCAGCCGAGAGAGAAGAGGGAGAGTGAGTTTGAGTGAGGTGAAATGAACTTGTGAAGGTGGTGATGATATAGAGTTTCTTGGAACTCACATGGCCACCCTAAACAAATCCTAGAGGAATGATTACATTGATTCTTGGCCAACCACAATTAAGGAAATTAGAAAAACAAAAATCCAAGAATATCTTGTGATGATGATTGTGATCTTTGGTGTCATACATATAGATCTTCTCACATATTTTGTCAAGATATTCAAGCAAGCTATCCAATAAATAATTGATATAAAATCTTGAGCAAGACATGAGCACATGGTTGATGATTTGTGGGGCCACCTATGGCTGAAAATCGGTTTAGGGGGGGGGGGTTTAATGTAAATTTTGTAACTAGATAGTAAAGGTAGTTCAATTCCAAGTAATATGCCTTCATATATTATTTATTTGATTTTTAATGGGTGTTATGGTAAACGGGGATCATGACTAGCCAGAAATAATAAAACATAGTATTTGACAAAAATTTGGTGTCCCGGGTAATGTCCGGTTGTTCGGTTAAATACCGGTTCGTTAAGTGCTAAGTTGCACCGTTTAGTGTCTTTCTTGTACCTTTTTGCCCCCTTTCAATTCCCGACACTAAGGGAAATATTCTGGACGATAGAACGTAAATTCTGTATGATATTTTATTGTTTAAAAGCTTGTTATAGCTGAATTTAGAATAATTCTGCACTTAAAGTGCGTTTCGGGTGCTTTTTAGTGCGTATTTTAGCTTTCGGAGCGTCTATATGTTAACCCTTGTATGTACTCTTGGGTATTAATGTATTTTTGATGTTGGACCTACACCTAGGCCTCAGTTCTAATGTCTGACTGCTTTCTGCAGAGTTGTTGACATATTGTGTTTTACCGGTGAGTTTACTAGTATTTATGACGCAACGCTCTTGCTAAGGCATAAAGCAATATTTTGTAGTATTAAACGTGCATGAATTCACTTGTATAGTTATGTAATCAATCAATGTTGACATTTAAGCACATAATTACAGTCATTAAGTAATAATTAAAGTGTACGGAAATTACCGGTTTCGTGCCAGTTGTCACAGTCTCCCCCCGTTAAAAGAATTTCGTCCCGAAATTCAGGCTGAACTAACTCTCGCAAGAGTCTTCTTGAATAGGTGGGGATACTTTTCTTTGAACGGGTCTTCACGTTCCCATGTGTACTTGGGTCCGTGCTTAGAGTTCCAACGTACTTTGACAAGTTTAACAGTGCTCCTCCTGGTCTTGTTTACTTTCCAGTCGGTAACCTCAACGGGTTGTTCTGTAAACCGGAGGGCGTCGTCAATATGTACTTCATCCGTAGGGATGATCACGTCTTCTTGTGTTGGACTCTTCATGAGGTTGGATACATGGAACGTATCATGTACTCCATTCAGTTCTTCCGGTAATTCCAATTTGTATGCCACGGTACCAATTCTTTCCAAAATATTGAATGGTCCGATGTATCGTGGATTCAACTTTCCACGCTTGCCAAATCTGACTACGCCCTTCCTAGGTGAGACCTTTAGCAACACTTTGTCTCCCACCTCAAAATCTAATGGCTTTCATTTTAGATCAGCGTAGCTCTTTTGTCGATCCCGAGCCGCCTTAATGCGCTCTCGGATTTGCGTAATCTTGTCGGTTGTCTCTTGTACAAGTTCAGGACCAACCATGCACTTATCTCCAGCGTCTGCCCAACATAAGGGCGATCGGCACTTGCGGCCATACAGAGCTTCGAACGGTGCGGCTTTTATACTTGTATGGTAACTGTTATTGTAGGAAAACTCAACTAAAGGTAGATGAGTATCCCAGATGCCGCCCAGGTCCATGACACATGCGCGAAGCATATCTTCTAACATTTGTATGGTTCGTTCGCTCTGGCCGTCTGTTTGAGGATGGAATGTCGTGCTTAGATCTAACTGTGATCCAAAGGCTTCCTGAAAGGATTGCCAGATTTTTGAGACAAAGCGTCCATCTCTGTCTGAAATGATTGAGATAGGCACTCCATGACGTGCCACAATTTTTTTTTAAGTATATCTCGGCAAGCTTTCCTGTGCTGTCTTTTTCACGGATCGGTAGGAAGTGCGCAGACTTCGTTAACCGATCGACTATCACCCATATCATATCGTGCCCTCTTGGGGTCTTGGGTAATTTTGTGATGAAGTCCATTGAGATTTGCTCCCACTTCCACATGGGTATCTCTGGTTGTTGTAGTAGGCCGGATGGTTTCTGATATTCAGCCTTAACCTTAGCACAGGTTAGTCATTTTCCAACATAAACAGCAACATCGCTCTTAAGTCTCGCCACCAATAGTATTCTTTCAAGTCTTTGTACATTTTGTCCGATCCTGGATGGATCGGGTATCTCGATTTGTGGGCTTCATTAAGGATGACTTCTCGTACACCGCCATAGAGCGGAACCCAAATACGCTTCTTAAAGTATAAGGCTCCCTCTTCATTTGGTACCATATATTTCAACATACCCCGGAGGTATTTAGCTCTACGGTTTTCTCCTTTAAGAGCTTCTTGTTGTGCATCACGAATGCGGGCAGTAAGGTTCGTTCGAATAGTCATTTCCAATGCTCGAACCCTTAGGGTCTTAACCCTTTCCTTTCTACTTAATGCGTCTGCTACAACGTTTGCTTTTCCAGGATGGTACTTAATCTCACAGTCATAATCATTCAGCAACTCGACCCAACGTCATTGACGCATATTTAATTCTTTCTGATCAAATATGTGTTGTAGGATTTTGTGATCTGTGAAGATTGTACATCGAGTACCGTATAAATAGTGTCGCCAGATCTTCAAGGCGAATACCACCGCGCCGAGTTCCAAATCGTGAGTGGTATAGTTCCTTTCATGTACCTTCAATTGTCTTGAGGCATAAGCGATGACTTTCTGGCGTTGCATGAGCACGCAACCCAATCCCAGTTGTGAAGCGTCGCAGTATACCACGAAGTCTTCCGTGCCTTCGGGTAACGATAGTATCGGTGCATCGCATAGTTTGTTTTTGAGCAGTTGGAAGGCTTCTTCCTGTTTGTCACCCCAGTCATACTTCTTGTCTTTCTGCTTAAGGGTAGTTAGCGGTTGAGCTATCTTGGAGAAATTCTCAATGAATCGCCGATAATAGCCCGCTAAGCCCAAAAATTGACGAACTTCAGTTGGGGTTTTGGGAGCTTCCCAATTCTTTATTTCTTCAATCTTGGATGGGTCTACATGAATACCCTTCTCATTCACAACATGACCCAGAAATTGTACTTCGCGAATCCAGAATTCGCATTTCGAGAACTTTGCATAAAGCCTCTCTTTCTTCAGTAGTTCCAAAATGGTCCTGAGATGTCCCTCGTGCTCGTCTTTCATTCGTGAGTAAATCAGGATATCATCGATAAATACAATCATGAATTTATCAAGATATGGTTTGCAAACGAGGTTCATCAGATCCATAAAGACCACTAGCGCGTTCGTCAATCCGAATGGCATCACAAGAAACTCGTAATGCCCATAGCGCGTTCGGAATGCAGTCTTTGGTACGCTCTCTTCTTGTATCCTTAGCTGATGGTATCCAGATCGAAGATCGATCTTGGAATAGTAGCTTGATCCTTGCAACTGATCAAATAAGTCATCAATCCTCGGTAGCGGGTACCGATTCTTGATTGTGAGCTTGTTCAGTTCTCTGTAATCGATACACATCCGCAGAGTTCCATCCTTTTTTCTTCACGAACAATACTGGAGCTCCCCAGGGTGAGAAGCTTGGTCTAATGAACCCTTTATCCGACAACTCCTGGAGTTGTGTAGATAATTCTTGCATTTCGGATGGTGCAAGCCGATAGGGCGCCTTGGCTACAGGAGCGGCTCCTGGAACCAAGTCTATATGAAATTCGACTTGTCGTTGCGGAGGTAGTCCTGGCAGATCTTCGGGAAAAACATCAGGGAATTCCTTTACCACGGGAATATCCTCGAGCTTCGGCTCCACAGCCTTCTTATCTACAACGTGTGCTAGGAAAGCAACACATCCTTTCCTTAAGCACTTTTATGCCTTCATGCAACTGATGATTCGAAGAGGCGCGTTTCGTCTTTCTCCATGTACGATGAGAGTTTCATCATTCGCCAAAGGGATGCGAATGATTTTCTCGTGATAATAACTTCAGCTTTGTTCTTGGATAACCAGTCCATTCCGACTACTACATCGAAGCTACCCAATTGAATAGGTAAGAGGTCGATGCTAAATCTTCGTTCACCAAGTTCTAATGTGCAACCTCTAACCACTTTGCCCGACTCAACAAGTTTACCATTGGCTAGTTCTATGGAATAAGGAATTTCTAATCTACTAGATTCTATTCCAAGCATGCGTTTAAATTCCACAGACATGAAGCTATAATCAGCGCCAGTGTCAAATAGTATGGATGCAAAGTGATTGTTAATGAGGAACGTACCGTTGACCACATTAGGGTCCTCGCGTGCGTCCCTTGCTCCAATTACAAATGCTCGAGCTTGAGCATTGTTTCCCTCTGGGCAATCTTTCATGAAGTGCTCCTTGCTTCCACATCTGAAGCATCCTTGGTTACGCCTAGCTCTATTACCACTCCGGTTACCGTTGCCGTTCCCACCATTGTTTCCATTCCCGTTCTTTCCTTTACCCCAACAGTCTTCAGTGCGGTGACCCAACTTTCCACACTTGTCGCATTTTGAAACGCGACACACCCCTTCGTGGTGACGCTTGCAATGATTGCATTTGGGCAGAGTGCCCAGGTATCCTTTAGTTGGAGCGTCATTCATGGCTGCAAGAGATTGTGCCCCCTGAGGCGGGTTAGTGTCACGCTTCTTGTTGGAACCCCTGTTGTTACGAGTTGCTTGATTCAGGTTTGCATGTTTCCTTTTCTTGTCACCGGATGACTCAGCATGCGTCTCGGTATCTTCTGTTGGGTTCAGTGATAGCTTCTTCATGTGAACACAATCTTCAGTAAGGCTGACTGCCAGAGTTACAGCCTCGGTGATTGTTTGAGGTTTGGCCGAAGTTACCATGCCGCGAAATTCTGGGGCCAGTCCCCAAATGTAGCGTTCAACTTGCTTAAATTCGGGAGTCACCATGTAGGGAAGCACTCTAGACAGATCGTGGAACCTTCGAGTATACCCATTAATGTCAACTCCTACCATGGTCAAGTTCCAGAACTCAGTTTCCAATCTTTGGAGTTCAGCACGAGAGCAATACTTCTCTCTCATTCTTTCCTTTAGTTCATCCCAAGTCAGGCCATAAGCGGCATCATCACCCAAGGTTTGGACCTGTAAGTTCCACCAGGTCAAATCTTCATCGACAAACAACCCAGTAGCAAAAGTGACTTGCTGATCCGCGGTACACTTGCTCATGCGGATAGTAGCTTCAGTTTTCTCTGTCCAGCGTACAAAAGCCACTGCACCTCTTGTGTCGTCATAGTTCATCTGTTTGCAGTCGAGAAACTGCTTGAAAGTACAGCCCTGAGCTCCGTTTCCTCCAGATGAATCTCCATTACCATTACGTCTGGCATTGCTTGGCCCACCACTGTCTGCAGTACGGGTTGCCTCGTAGTGGGCGATAGCTGCAGAGATTCTTTCCACCAGTAGAGCGTTCAGCTCTTCAGCAGTCTTTAGCAGTGGGGGAGGAGGAGGTTGATCACGTGCGTTCACAGCTTTCCTGGGTGCCATGTTCTAACAGAACATAACACAACAGGGTTAGATATTTGTTTGATATCGTCGTACTAGACAGTAGTAGTATATATTTACACAGGTATATACCACATAAGTGACATCAAACAATTATTACTCTAGCAGAGTATTTTAATAGGCTGGTGTTCACGTTTGCCCTTTTCTTGCACTGAGGGAATCTATACGTGACAAGACTTGCTGTGATTTCTGTGCACTGAATTCCATAATTATGTGTGCATCCATAATTACGTAACTCCTTGCACAGTCTGCACAGTTTGTTTCATCCTCGTATTTCTTCCTTCAGATAGGCCATTGTTTTCAGGTAAAGTCACGTATACTAGTGGTATTCTATTTCTAGTATATGTATATGCTAATTATCACACATAATTGCAAGAAATTTCTCAGTCAAAGACAAGTGCTACTCTTGTGCACCCTAAGTCTCGTAGTGTCTTTTCTTGACTCATGTAAATAGTTTTCAGGTAGTGGATGTCGCGGGACGTTTTATGCAATGAAAACTCTTTGAAAAATTGTTTTCGTGAAAGGATCCTAGTGATTGTAGACTAGACTCGAGAAGGAATCCTGGTTCACTACAATCGCAGCTCTGATACCAATCTGTCACACCCCTTTCTGCGGTGGAAGGACGAGGTGTGATCATGAAAGGTTCTCATTGCATACGAAAGGTAAACATACTACATGCTCATAAAAATAACTTTAAATGCAACACATTACATAACTGAAATCGTAGTTTAAGTGTTTACATCACAAGACAGCATTTTGTCTGGTAAGTTTACAACTTTATTCAAAGATAAACAAAAGCGACATCCAAGAGCATGAGTAAAACCGCGCGCACATCCACTAGTTACCTGAAATACATGTGAGTTTCGGAAAAACGTAAACATATTGTTGGTGTGAATTCATGCAATTTTTGTATTTCACGTTTGTATACTTTGTACGAAAACATAATTTGTATCTTGTATAAGTCCTGTATTTATGTATTTATCAAGTGTTAATGGGTTGCAAAGCCATTAACATGTGACACGACATAGGAAGTCACCAAACCATAGGCATTTTTCTGTAGTCGATTCACGACTGAGACACAAAAACACTACTCGGTACTAGTTGTCACCAAGAGTGGGGCAGCCCTGAAACCCATTAGATCTAACCTTTTGTTCTGTGGTCTTAGTATGTACACGATTAATGGTGCTTATGGTACCCTATTCGTGACACGATTTCTCGTATCATTCCTCAATTCTTGTATCCATCATACCATTTGTAAACATTGTAATATTTGTAACATGTATTTCACCCCCGAAGTTATAAAACTGAAAACAGTTAAAAGAAAAGGGGGAGCATGAACTCACAACTTTGCATTCCTTGCGTCGTAAACTTCACCAGATTTGCTTAATTAACGTCGTGACCTATACGTGTTTTCTTAACGTTAGTCACTAGACTTGTATCGTACAAGTACGAGTCACTGTCTTTTATGTATATGTTTTCTTGTGTTAAAAATGTTTCATATTTTTAACTAAGTGTCTTACTTATATTACTTTCTCAAAAATAAATATAAGTTTCTTGTATTTTGCACTTTGCACCCGAGTTATGTATCTTGTATGTAGTATGTGTATTTTTGTTACAAAAATTATGGCGAGGTTTATATTCGAAAAGCATGGTTTAGAACACACTAGGAACCATTTGTCTAGAAAAATATTTACTAAGTGTTAGGATTTTCATAAAGTTTTGCCATAGTCTCCTTTGTAAATGGAGGTGTCCATGCTTAATAGCATATCATTTTCTTTTACATATATCCCGTAGATTGTTCTCACGTAACCAACCCGACAATCAGACATGCAATATACTACTTATGTCATTTCAGCTTTATTCATCAAAACTGGACTGTTTTCGAGCATTTTAATAAAATATTTAACCTTCTCCAAAAATTCCCAAATTTTTACAGAATCTCATATACAATCCAACTTTTATTGTGTAAAAATTTCGGGGTCCAGTTCATTGCCAATATTTTATAGAAATTCATTTACCAGACTACAATTAGCTTTGTCACTTTCTGACTGCAGTCTACAGAATAAATCACTAAAAATTAATCGTAAGTCCGATTGACGAAATTCCAGTGAGAGAATTACGGCGACAACAGTGACCATCTATAGTAAAAATTCCATGGGCTAATTCTACTCAGTTTTTAAGTGATGACTCCGAATACAACACACTCTTTCAGCAGTAAAACCGCAGCTTGAGCTGCTGTCCAAAAATTGTTCTTTAGAAATAGTAAACGACCTCGAAAAATTACGATTTCAGTGCCATTTGATCATTTTTTCGAAAATACATAATTTAGGATTCAGAAAATCCGTTTTTCGATTTATTATGGTCCAGTTACAGCCTGTTGAAGTTTGCTGAAAATACTAATCAGCATGCTTTTTAGAGTGTAAATGTTACTAAAACGCGTCAACAATTGTTCTAACAACGGGTTTATCGAGAATCAATGATCAAACAACATGCATGCTTATACCAACATAATCCAACCAGATTTTATCATTACATAAGTTCATGTTTAGGTTCTTTGTTCATTTTCTCTTTGTGTCCTTGTGTTAAACTTCAAACAACAATGTTTCGAACAATCAACGTAGAAGTGATTCAGGAGTTAAATCGAAGACTTACAACTAGCACAAGGGCTAGGGATGAGCTTGTGAACAAGAAATGATGATGACAATGGCGTGAGAATGCAAGGGGTGATGTTTCTTCAAGACTCCAAGCTCCAAGCTTCACAAGGTTCCTTCTATCACTTGTTTTGGACTTGAAAATGGATCAAAGGGGTGAATGTTGAAGTGATGGTGGTGGTGGCGGTGGCGGATGTGGGCAGCCGAGAGAGAAGAGGGAGAGTGAGTTTGAGTGAGGTGAAATGAACTTGTGAAGGTGGTGATGATATAGAGTTTCTTGGAACTCACATGGCCACCCTAAACAAATCCTAGAGGAATGATTACATTGATTCTTGGCCAACCACAATTAAGAAAATAAGAAAAACAAAAATCCAAGAATATCTTGTGATGATGATTGTGATCTTTGGTGTCATACATATAGATCTTCTCACATATTTTGTCAAGATATTCAAGCAAGCTATCCAATAAATAATTGATATAAAATCTTGAGCAAGACATGAGCACATGGTGGATGATTTGTGGGTCCACCTATGGCTGAAAATCCGTTTAGGGGGGGGGGGGGATTTAATGTAAATTTTGTAACTAGATAGTAAAGGTAGTTCAATTCCAAGTAATATGCCTTCATATATTATTT
Source organism: Helianthus tuberosus (assembly GCA_030545235.1). Lineage (NCBI taxonomy): Eukaryota > Viridiplantae > Streptophyta > Magnoliopsida > Asterales > Asteraceae > Helianthus > Helianthus tuberosus. The sequence goes on from JARYGA010051101.1 coordinate 51,290, forward strand.
ATTTGATTTTTAATGGGTGTTATGGTAAACGGGGATCATGACTAGCCAGAAATAATAAAACAGAGTATTTGACAAAAATTTGGTGTCCCGGGTAATGTCCGGTTGTTCGGTTAAATACCGGTTCGTTAAGTGCTAAGTTGCACCGTTTAGTGTCTTTCTTGTACCCTTTTGCCCCCTTTCAATTCCCGACACTAAGGGAAATATTCTAGACGATAGAACGTAAATTCTGTATGATATTTTATTGTTTAAAAGCTGGTTATAGCTGAATTTAGAATAATTCTGCACTTAAAGTGCGTTTCGGGTGCTTTTTAGTGCGTATTTTAGCTTTCGGAGCGTCTATATGTTAACCCTTGTATGTACTCTTGGGTTTTAATGTATTTTTGACGTTGGACCTACACCTAGGCCTCAGTTCTAATGTCTGACTGCTTTCTGCAGAGTTGTTGACATATTGTGTTTTACCGGTGAGTTTACTAGTATTTCTGACGCAACGCTCTTCCTAAGGCATAAAGCAATATTTTGTAGTATTAAACGTGCATGAATTCACTTGTATAGTTATGTAATCAATCAATGTTGACATTTAAGCACATAATTGCAGTCATTAAGTAATAATTAAAGTGTACGGAAATTACCGGTTTCGTGCCAGTTGTCACACTTTGATCCCCTCATAAGTTAACTACTATTAATACTATAACCCGACTATTTAGGACTGTATCCCTGCTGACTCAGACTACTTAGTCGAGGGTAACGTCACCTCCAAAAGAGGGGCCTACCATAATTTGCATTAATAACTTAATTAATTATCTTCCAATAATCCACCATTTTAGGATTGTATCCTTGCTGACTCAAACTACTTGGGTGAGGGTAACGTCACCTTCAAAAGAGGGGCCTACTACAAGAACTAAGATAATCTCTTAAAATAGTGCAAAAGTGCGGAAATAATCAAAGGTTACACTAGATACGAGTCGGAACCAAGTGATTCATCTTGTCTATCTGTTTTTCTTTTTATTTTTATTTTCAGCATTTTAGTTAGTTTTTATTTTTCTTAGTTTAAAACATTTTTTCTAAACTTCTTGATTTGATTAGACGTTGAGGATAAACCGGTATTAAAAGCTCTTGTGTCCTTGGACGACCTCCGTATCTTACCAACACTATACTACGCTCACGATGGGTGCACTTGCCCATATGTGTGTTTAGTGTTAGTAAAATATCGTGTTTTATAAATTTAAAACTTGGCTAAAAATGAGTGTTAAAGGGGCTTAAAATATACACCTAATATATATAACACTTCACACGCATCAGTGATCCTTTAAGACCAAATATGATTCATTAACAAATATATGATTACAGATGAGCTTGCTACCCAATGTAACAGTATCGAAAATCGCGAATATGGCTATCAGTATAGAAAATGTTCAATATGGTATTGTATGGTACCTTATTGGCACTGGTATTTGAAAGTAAAATTTAGTAAAATATTTTTACCATACCGAACTGAAAGTAGCGATACCGAAAACGCCAAATAGTGGATACCGAAAACAATTCGGCATAAATTTAAATATTTAAAATCTGGTTAAACATTAAAATATAATCAAAGTATAATAATAAATATTTCGTCATAAAAAGCCCGGTCGTGGGGCAGGATGACGTCGACTAGTCCAAAAAGACAAAAAACAATTTACTGCTGCAACAAGCAATTACAAATTGAACAAACTGCCTTTCGTAAACAAACTACAAGCAAAATATGTTTAACACACGCTGTTACAAACATAAAAGGGGAATAACAACACCCAGCCAAATACAAATTACAACCAACAGTAAGAAAGTACAATTAAGGGACCAAAGGCCCAACCAAACAAGTTGTATAGTAATGATGTTGTTCATATGAAACCCGTGGTCAGAGATGAGCAAATGGTACTGGGTATCGGTACCGAATTTCCCAAACGAAAGATCTTAAGTACCAATTCGGTACCCACTTTTGGCGCCTACTGGTTTTTTACCTTCATAAACCGAAACCGAAACCGTAACTAGTATTTTCGATACTTGTACCGATTCAGTATCAGTTGGCACCAAACTCATCCCTACACAAGAAACTAAAAAAAGAAATCATTAAAAGTTGAAGAAAATCAACAAAAAAAAAAGTTGCACGATACCGTTGTGGTTCGTACGATACCCGTGATCAGGGATGAGCAAATGGTTTTCAAAATCATTTCGGTACCGACTCTTGGCGTTTTCAATACCAGGCTGGTCCGGCTTTTACCTTCATGTACCGATAACGAACCGGACCGTATCGGTATTTTCGACACAAGTACCGGTTGACACCAAGCTTATCCAACTTAAAAAGTAAAGAAAATAATTATTATTATAATATTAAAATATAATAAGTATTAAAAATACTATATATAATATTATAATATTAAAAACACTATTCATTGGCTTCAATGATAAATATAAAAATAAATAAATAAGAATATAATATAAATATACATATACATATAAATATAAACATAAATATAAATATTGTCACACCCCGATATTTTATGTCACTCGGTGGGCCCGGATGAGGTGTATATCACGAGATTGATATAAATACACAAATAGCACAACGGAAGACTTGAATTTAAAATACTATTACAAATAAAAATGTCCTAGTGTTCAAAATATAATACAGACGGATATTGTATCAAAAGATCCACAGGCGGATCGTAAATTTACAAAATTAAATAACATACTAATAGGCTTCTATACAAGGATTTGCAAATTCCTCTTAAGCATTACCGGGCACTTCAAGCCTATTTCGTAACCTTGCAACCTGTCACTTACTCTTTTGAAGATACGTCAGTTTACACTGGTAAATACAAATAACCGACACATTTTGAAAATATTTCAAAATGATTTTCATGTACACAATGGTACATATAATTTTCATAAATAACTTGGGATAAACTATTTCTCATGTTATCAGTTTTACGAGCTTGACAATACATATGGGGCCCGGAAACTATGCCGAGACATGATTAACCGACCCACCACATTAATTTCCTTATTGGGAATACCCTTATTGGGCGAACCCGTATTGGGTTATAAAATCATTTTAATATAGCATTAACATCTTTCAGGTGTATGCTTACACCCCGTGCTTTACACATGACCACTTACAATTAAATGAGCAGAGGATATCCAGGACACGGTCGTATTAACCCCTAATGTTTAAGTCAAAGCAATACGAATTAAGACGGATTATTTGGATTCCCGACACATTGGTCTTTGATCCCATACCTGACCATGCGGTAATAATATACCGTATCCCAAGCCCGTATAGAGAAAATAGATTAAGAGTATTTACCTGGCTTAATAAGTCTTACAATGCAAGATAATAACAATAAACATAGTCGTACTGGAATGCCTTATTCTGGAATGAGTGGTAAATAACCAATTAGAATGTTAACGGGTTTTATTCAAGTTATAGACTTGGACCGGTTAACTTAAATTAATGAAAACGGTACGATACGCTAGATTCAGCTAATGACCTGATAGAATGTAGTTTAATCCTCACAAGTACTAATACTTGTATAATATGGATAAACAATATACATTCTGGAATTTGAAATGAATTTGAAAAGATTTGACCCGTTTCAGTAAACTTACGTAAACTAGTTACATAAGCTAACCGTACGTGCATAGGCGGTATCAGGTGATCGGATGAGCTATAAACAAGTTCAATATGCCAAAATACTTTAAATATGTTATAGCATCAGTAGATTATCAACTTTGTTTGATCATTATGGTTTAAAACCAAAATATGCACCATAAGGGTATTTTAATCATAATGTGACAAAATTTAAGAACTTGTATAAAAGCTTACGTTATAAACAAGTTCATTCTGTCAAAACATGTTAATTATAATATCATATCAGTGGGTAATCCATTTCATATGTTTATCATTGATTAAAACCATGTTTTGCACAAAATTGGCATTTTGGTCAATAATAGGCATATTATAAGAACTTGGGTAAAAACTCAGAATTCAATTATGATCAAGTAGTATAACAACAGAGGGTTATTCTACACTATAATATGATCATAATGCAACTTAGAATCAGTAGCTAAAGTTGCTAAATCGGGTTAGAATCGAAAGTCAAATCAGTATTCAAACTGCTTGACTTTCGGTTGCGAACCGACACATAAACTGGAAATGATGGGCTGAACATGTTCATATATGTTCTAATATTAAGTACCAACTGATTTAGTGTTAAAAATATGAGTTAAAACAATTACAAGTTCATTTTATAAAGTTTCCAAAAATCAGCCCCTTTGACTTTTTATTTAACTTACCTTTGACCCGTCATTTGACCAACTTAACTTGATTTCCATGAGGTGCCCATTTGAGGGATTAACACCTACCTTATTACGATCACATAGCCATCTTCGATTTGAACAACGGCTGGACCATAATGGTCTAAACCAAATGTCAAAGTAAAAGTCAATTTGCTTGACGTTCGGCTTATAAAAGCCTATAAAATGAAAAGAGCAGGGAAAGGAACACTTACAAGGGATCCTTAGAATGTTTAGAACTCAGAGGTATGCTCCTTTATGATTAGGAACTTCCAAATAGAGAGTAGAGAAGAAATATTAGGAATGAGCAAGTAAGAATGCAAGATTAGCTTGCTATTTATACTTGGAGGAGATGCATAGGATCAATCCAAGTGTCTAGGGGTGTTGGGAGATCATAGCAGGTATCCAAGGACATGGCATGAGCTGCACAAATGCTCACATTTGCAAGATAGGTGGCACAAGGGCAGAATGCCTTGGCTCCCAAACAAAACTGCCAGCTACAGTGCTTATGGACCGTATGCCTTTAGGCTTACGGTCCGCAAGCCTCCTTGGCGCCTCTGTTTTTCAAAACCTTACGGACCGTAAGGGAAGAGACCTTGCGGTCCGTATACGATGCCCAACAACAATATGTTCAATTGTTTACGGATCATAAGGGGTAAACCCTTGCGGTCCGTATAAGACCTTCAAAACTTCAAAATTTTGAGATTTCATATTTGGTCCCTCCACAACCAAACTTTCACAATTTGGCAAAATTTGTCCCTCTCGTCCAAATTATTAGGCATATTTGAGAGTGGACACGTGTCGAAATATTATTCGATGAAATTTTCGAGGTGTTACATCCTTACCCCCTTAAAAGAAATCTCGACCTCGAGATTTTATTCAAAAAGATGGGGGTACTTTTATCGCATGGTGGACTCAACCTCCCATGTATACTCGGGGCCACGATGGGCATCCCATTTGACCTTTACAATAGGTATTAACTTCCTTCGGAGCTTCTTAACCTGTCGATCCTCGATCGAAATTGGTTTCTCAAAAAGACTCAGGTTTTCATCAATTTGCACATCGGGATGTGACATTGCTAGCGACTCATCGTCTAGACATTTCTTTAAGTTACAGATGTGGAACACATCATGAATTCCACTAAGCTCCTTAGGTAGTTTAAGCTTGTAAGCTACTGATCTGCCACATTCGATTATCTCGAATGGTCTGATATATCTCAGGCTCAACTTGCCCTTCTTTCCAAAACGCATCACACCTTTCCAGGGTGATGCATTCAACAAGACTTTATCCCCTACTTGGAACTTAAGAGGTTTACGCCTCTTGTCTGTATACCTTTTCTGTCTATCCCTGGCAGCTTTGAGACAATCACGGATTTGCACAATCTTATCTGTGGTCTCTAGGACAATCTTTGATCCAGATAGTTGGGCTTCCCCAACTTCAGCCCAACAGACGGGCGTTCGACATTTTCTCCCATACAAGACTTCAAAAGGAGCGGCCTTGATTCTAGTATGATAATTGTTATTGTAGGATAATTCTATTAGGGGGAAATGGTCATCCCAACTAGCACCCAAGTCAATTACACATGCCCTAAGCATATCTTCCAAAGTTTGGATAGTGCGCTCACTCTGTCCATCAGTATGAGGATGGTAAGTCATACGAAAGTTCAATCTCGTGCCTAATGATTGCTTGTAACTCTTCCATAAGTGAGACATATATCTAGTATCTCGATCAGATGCAATAGATACTGGCACACCATGCAGGGACACAATCTCGTCCACATATAATTTGGCCAACTTATCAGAACTGTAAGTCTCTTTGATTGGCAAGAAATGTGCTGACTTTGTCAGCCTATCAACAATGACCCAAATCGTGTCATTGCCACGTTTGGTCTTGGGTAACTTGGTAATTAAATCCACAGTTACCATTTCCCATTTCCACATGAGAATCTCAAGCTGTTGTAGAAGTCCTGACGGTTTTTGATGTTCAGCTTTAATTTGTGAAGACGTCGGACACTTAGCTACATAAATGGCTATGGATTTCTTCATTCCCATCCACCAATAATTCCGTCTCAAATACCGGTACATTTTGTCACCTCCAAGATGAACGGAATATTTAGAATTATGCGCTTCCTGGAGGATCAGATCTCTGATTCCTCCGAAGATAGGAACCCAGATTCGATCATTCAATCTCAGAATTCCATCTTTTCCAGGTGATAACTGATCAACATGTCCATCCTATCCTTCACTTGAAATATTAGCCTCTAACAAGGCTTGCTTTTGAGCATCCAATAGCTTCTCATTTAAGCTAATATTGAGTTCAATATTCTTGGCGTTAATCCGAATCAACTTAACCCTTTCCTTGTGACTTAGTTCATCGGCTACCACATTTGCCCTGCTGAGATGATAGCGAATTCGTAATCATAGTCATTCAAAGTTTCCATCTAGCGGCGTTGTTGCATATTCAAATCCTTTTGTTTAAACAGATGTTGGAGACTTTTATGGTCAGTGTATATAATACACTTTATCCCATATAAGTAATGTCTCCACAACTTTAGTGCAAATACAATGGCACCTAACTCCAAGTCATGGGTGGTGTAATTCCTTTCATGCACCTTTAGTTGTCGTGATGCATATGCAATCACTTTGCCTCTCTGTATAAGCACGCAGCTCGTGCCTGTATATAAGGCATCACAATACACGAAAAAATCCTCAATACCCTCATGTAGAGTTAGAACTGGAGAATTGCTCAATTTGTGCTTTAGAATCTCAAAGGATTCTTGCTGCATGGGACCCCAGTCGAACTTGAGATTTTTACGAGTCAAGGTAGTCAAAGGAGTGGCTATTCTTGAGAAGTTCTCAATGAATCTTCTATAATATCCAGCCAATCCTAAGAAGCTACGTATCTCAGATGGTGTCTTCGGTGCTTCCCAATTCATTATGGCTTCTATCTTGGCGGGATCCACTTGGATACCACGCTCACTAATCATGTGTCCAAGAAATTGGACCTCTTTGAGCCAGAATTCGCACTTGGAGAATTTAGCATAAAGCTTCTCCTACTTTACAACTCTAGGATGCACCGAAGATGTTTCTCGTGATCAACTTGATTACGAGAAAAGATAAGTATGTCGTCTATAAAGACAATGACAAACTTATCTAGATACGGCTTGCAGACTCTATTCATGAGGTCCATGAACGTTGCAGGTGCATTTGTGAGCCCAAAAGGCATCACCAGTAACTCGTGGTGGTCCTATCTCGTCCTGAAGGCAGTCTTTGGAACGTATTCATTCCTAACATTTAGTTGGTGATATCCCGATCTCAAGTCGATCTTGGAAAAGTAGTTAGCCCCTTGAAGTTGGTCAAACAAATCGTCGATCCTGGCCAATGGATAACGATTCTTGATTGTTATCTTGTTTAGCTCATGGTAATCAATGCACATTTGCATTGACATGTCCTTCTTCTTGACGAACAAGATAGAAACTCCCCAAGGTGAAGAACTAGGCTGAATGAAGCCTTTCTCCAAGAGCTCATCCAGTTGGGTCTTACACGGGCCAACGAGGGATTTAAAAAAAAACTAAATCGTATCATTTAAGCAGGGGCAAATTCGTATTTTTTAACAGGGTTAAATCGTATCATACACGGGCCAACGAGGGATTTAAAAAAAAAACTAAAACGATGGCAATTCTGTGATTTTCAACTGAGGCAAAAATGTAATTTTTTTCCAAGGTAAAATTGTAATTTGTCAAAAGCTAAAGCGATGATAATACTGTTTTTAACCAGGGGTAAAATCGTAACTTTTAACAAATGGAAAATTCGTAATTTAAACTGAGGGTAAAATCGTAATATACCTAGACCAATGGGGAAGTGCCAGGCTGGTGCCTAGCACTATTCTCCCCACTTTTGCAAATTCGCAATTTAAATTGGGGTAAAATCGTAATATACCATGACCAATGGGGGGGAGTGACAGGCAGCTGCTTGCCACTATAACCTCATCTTCCTTTGCCTGGCACTATTCCCCCATCTTTTGCAAATTCGTAATTTAAACTGGCAGTATTCCCCCATCTTTCGCAAATTTGTAATTTAAAATGGGGGTAAAATCGTAATATACTTGGACAAATAGGGGAGTGCAGACAGCTGTCTTGCACTATTCCCCATTTTCCTTTTGTGTGTATATAATAGAATAGAATAGAATAGAATATTAAAATAATAAAATTATCAATATATATATATATTAAAACACTTTTCATTGAGTTCTATTACTAATATTAATAATTAATTAATTAATTAATTAACTATTGAGGTTGCGGGACTACCGGTGGCGTAGCAACATCTGAGTCAAATAATGACATGCAACCATATATCGATCTTTAAAAAAGTCCAGTTCACCGAAAAAATAACTAAGATTCGGGTTCTTACAATCTTTGTCGGAAACAGACGGATACCACCGAAAAACCCTCGAGTCGCCACATTGTTGTGGGGGAAAGAGTTAAAGGAGTGTAGAGAGGTGTCCGGATTTGGTGATATCGGAGATAGGTGGTGGAACGGTGATGGTAGGTTGGTGTGAGGGTTTCTTAGATGAAATTAGGTTGGAAAAGAAGAATAAGTGACGATGGGTGTACATATTTTGGTGTTATGATATGACGACATGCTTAAATGTGATACAATGAAATTACCAAGATGCCCTTTTACTATTCACAAAGTTTGTTTATTAATAGATAGATAATTTTCATTAAGTTCTATTACTAATATTAATAATTAATTAATTAATTAACTATTGAGGTTGCGGGACTACCGGTGGCGTAGCAACATCTTAGTCAAATAATGACATGCAACCATATATCGATCTTTAAAAAAGTCCAGTTCACCGAAAAAATAACTAAGATTCGGATTCTTACAATCTTTGTCAGAAACAGACGGATACCACCGAAAAACCCTTGAGTCGCCACATTGTTGTGGGGGAAAGAGTTAAAGGAGTGTAGAGAGGCGTCCGGATTTGGTGATATCGGAGATAGATGGTGGAACGGTGATGGTAGGTTGGTGTGAGGGTTTCTTAGATGAAATTAGGTTGGAAAAGAAGAAAAAGTGACGATAGGTGTACATATTTTGGTGTTATGATATGACGACATGCTTAAATGTGATACAATGAAATTACCAAGATGCCCTTTTACTATTCACAAAGTATGTTTATTAATAGATAGATAATTAATTAATTATATATTTAGGGTAAGGTTCATGTAAGAACTACCTTTATTGCGAGAACCGCAAGAACCAATGTGAACATAACAAAATAAACCCACTAAACCTAACCCCCCCACCCCATCCCCCACCCAAGCTAAATGCTAAAAACTAAACCCCCAAAAAAACTAAAAAACAAAATCTAAAGAACACACAAAAAAAATTAATATATTTTTATGTTTAAATCGCTACTTTAAGTAGTAAAAAATAATTTTTTAATAAGGAAAAGTACCGATTTAAACATAAAAAATATTAAAAAAAAAATTGTGTGTTTTTTAGATTTTTTTTTAGGTATTTTTTGTTATGTTTATATTGCTTTTTACGGTTTTCGAAATAAAATGTGGTTCTTAACGGATCTTCTTCTGTATATATATAGTATAGTATAGTATAATATAATATAATAATCTTTCAAGAATGTTCGAAACACTCTTTGCATGCGGCTGGCCGCATTGATGGTGTTTTAATACTGATATTATTATACAAACCGACCTTTTTGACTTTTCAATATACATGGTCAACAAAACTATCTAGTTTAATCACACATCCAATACACGCATGTATAAATACACACCAAAACCCCCTTTCTCAGCAAAATCATCAATTTAAAATATAAAATTGATGGAAAACTTTACAAGAAGCCTCTCAAGAAGTCTTTCAAGAAGTGTTTCCACTTCAATTGATAGAAACAAAGTGTGGAGGACAAGGGATTTAAAATTTATGCCCCACGATTTAAGCAGGGGCAAATTCGTATTTTTCAACTGGGTTAAATCGTATCATACACGGGCCAACGAGGGATTTAAAAAAAAACTAAAACGATGGCAATTCTGTGATTTTCAACTGAGGCAAAAGTGTAATTTTTTTCCAAGATAAAATTGTAATTTGTCAAAAGCTAAAGCGATGATAATACTGTTTTTAACCAGGGGTAAAATCGTAACTTTTAACAAAGGGAAATTCGTAATTTAAACTGAGGGTAAAATCGTAATATGCCTAGACCAATGGGGAAGTGCCAGGCTGGTGCCTAGCACTATTCTCCCCACTTTCACAAATTCGTAATTTAAATTGGGGTAAAATCGTAATATACCTTGACCAATGGGGGGGAGTGACAGGCAGCTGCTTGCCACTATAACCTCATCTTCCTTTGCCTGGCACTATTCCCCCATCTTTTGCAAATTCGTAATTTAAACTGGCAGTATTCCCCCATCTTCCGCAAATTTGTAATTTAAAATTGGGTAAAATCGTAATATACTTGGATAAATAGGGGAGTGCAGACAGCTGTCTTGCACTATTCCCCATTTTCCTTTTGTGTGTATATAATAGAATAGAATAGAATATTAAAATAATAAAATTATCAATATATATATATATTAAAACACTTTTCATTGAGTTCTATTACTAATATAATTAATTAATTAATTAATTAACTATTGAGGTTGCGGGACTACCGGTGGCGTAGCAACATCTGAGTCAAATAATGACATGCAACCATATATCGATCTTTAAAAAAGTCCAGTTCACCGAAAAAATAACTAAGATTCGGGTTCTTACAATCTTTGTCGGAAACAGACGGATACCACCGAAAAACCCTCGAGTCGCCACATTGTTGTGGGGAAAAGAGTTAAAGGAGTGTAGAGAGGTGTCCGGATTTGGTGATATCGGAGATAGATGGTGGAACGGTGATGGTAGGTTGGTGTGAGGGTTTCTTAGATGAAATTAAGTTGGAAAAAAAGAAAAAGTGACGATGGGTGTACATATTTTGGTGTTATGATATGACGACATGCTTAAATGTGATACAATGAAATTACCAAGATGCCCTTTTACTATTCACAAAGTTTGTTTATTAATAGATAGATAATAGATAGATAATTTTCATTAAGTTCTATTACTAATATTAATAATTAATTAATTAATTAACTATTAAGGTTGCGGGACTACCGGTGGCGTAGCAACATCTGAGTCAAATAATGACATGCAACCATATATCGATCTTTAAAAGAGTCCAGTTCACCGAAAAAATAACTAAGATTCGGGTTCTTACAATCTTTGTCGAAAACAGACGGATACCACCGGAAAACCCTCGAGCCGCCACATTGTTGTGGGGGGAAGAGTTAAAGGAGTGTAGAGAGGTGTCCGGATTTGGTGATATCGGAGATAGATGGTGGAACGGTGATGGTAGGTTGGTGTGAGGGCTTCGTAGATGAAATTAGGTTGGAAAAGAAGAAAAAGTGACGATAGGTGTACATATTTTGGTGTTATGATATGACGACATGCTTAAATGTGATACAATGAAATTACCAAGATGCCCTTTTACTATTCACAAAGTTTGTTTATTAATAGATAGATAATTAATTAATTATATATTTAGGGTAAGGTTCATGTGAGAACTACCTTTATTGCGAGAACCGCAAGAACTAATGTGAAAATAACAAAATAAACCCACTAAACCTAACCCCCCCCCCCCCACCCCATCCCCCACCCAAGCTAAATGCTAAAAACTAAACCCCAAAAAAAACTAAAAAAAAAACTAAAGAACACATACACAAAAAAAAATAATATATTTTTATGTTTAAATCGCTACTTTTAGTAGTAAAAAAATAATATTTTTAATAAGGAAAAGTAGCGATTTAAACATAAAAAATATTAAAAAAAAATTGTGTGTTTTTTAGATTTTTTTAGGTATTTTTTTTATGTTTACATTGGTTTTTACGGTTTTCGAAATAAAACGTGGTTCCTAACGGATCTTCTTCTTATAGTATAATATAATATAATAATATTTCAAGAATGTTAGAAACACTCTTTGCATGCGGCTGGCCGCATTGATGGTGTTTTAATACTGATATTATTATACAAACCGACCTGTTTGACTTTTCAATATACATGGTCAACAAAACTATCTAGTTTAATCACACATCCAATACACACATGTATAAATACACACCAAAACCCCTTTTCTCAGCAAAATCATCAATTTAAAATATAAAATTGATGGAAAACTTTACAAGAAGCCTCTCAAGAAGTCTTTCAAGAAGTGTTTCCACTTCAGTTGATAGAAACAAAATGTGGAGGACAAGGGCAAATGGAGAATTTGATGATGGAAGGAGCATAAACACTATTCGTCTCGGAGAGGACAGTCATGGTGGGTTTTGGAAGATAAAAAATATTTTTAACTTCAACAACTCAAGAAAACATAAGAAAGATACCTCAAAGGCTCATCAGAAGATTGCCAGTTCTAGTGACGAGTTTCAAAGCAGATTGCTATCTGAAATTTATAAAAACATGTCGTCTACTCATGAACTATCTAGTTGTTTGTAAGTTTATGTTTCTAGCTTCTTGCTAGAAATTGCCTTCAAATTTTAATAATACAATATATACACTCTTCGTTATTTAAAAACAACTAGAATTAATCACCCTCGTTGCGGCGGGGCGTAAACCATGCCAAATAGTATCAATGTCACAGCACCGTCAGCGACCACCAACATTGACTCGACCTAGGACCTGGGTGTTGCGATGAACCTGTCAAACATGAAAAGTAGACGTATAAACATTGAACCACACATGAACGTTGCGTCATTTTAACTCGCAAGTTTTTTAATTAAATATCAAAACGTTGAACAACAAATGTACGTTGCGCCGTACTAACTCGAAAAATTTAGAACGAAACGTAAAAGGAATATTTCCTAACGATGAAAAGTATAGGGGACAAAAGTTGAAAGTAGAAATTTGTGAGTTAAATTGCAAATAATGAAAAGTTTTAGATTAAAATTAAAAAAAACAAATTAAGTGTGGTTAAAATTGCAAAAGGGTAAAAACCTTTGGGTTATGAGTAAAAAATCAAGTTTTTTTTTTTATTAAAAACACCAAAGCCTATAATACAACCAAGGAAAGCTAAAAAGTTGTTACTTCTTTATAGCATTTTGTTACATACCAAACAGGAGAACACAACCTAAAAGACTAGTCTGGTGGGTGAGACTAGTCCCATACCTTGGTGTATAAACCCCACATCAGTTGCCCATACAACCCATGTGGGATAAGTCTCATATCTTGCAATGGTATTAGTCCATAACAACGACCCTCCTTAAGGGCCAACGTCCTCGTTGGTCACGGCCATGTTGGTCACGGCTGGCTCTTTATTGTTATGGACTAATACCATTGCAAGGTATGAGACTTGTCCCACATCGGTTGTATGGGCAACTGATGTGGGGTTTATATATCAAATAGGCTCTCTCACCCACCAGACTAGTCTTTTGAGTTGAGTTCTCTCGTTTGGTATGTAACATTAGTATTAGAGCCAGAACTCGGAGTGGTGGCCCACGGAGTGGTTGCCTGGAGAGAGCCAGCCGTGACCAACGTGGCCGTGACCAACAGGCTCGGAGTGGTGGCGCATGGAGTGGTGGCCTGGAAAGAGCCAGCCGTGACCAACGAGGACGTTGGCCCTTAAGGAGGGTCGATTGTTATGGACTAATACCATTGCAAGGTATGGGACTTGTCCCACATCGGTTGTATGGGCAACTGATGTGGGGTTTATATACCAAATGGGCTCTCTCTGTGACAATCCGAATTCTCAAGGGTCGTTATCCCGTAACTGTGACCTGTAACTGTGACGGCTTTGATTCTGTTAAATCATGTGATTAGGTTATGTGTGAGACTATTGTTTGTAACTTAGTTATTTTATGTGCAACCCAATTTAGTTAAACAAACTTGACAGTAATCTCATTCGATTAAACAAACTATTTTAATGATTCAATTAACTAGAATAAAACCCGAATGAACTAGGTGAGCCGGCCCGTAGGCTACGGCCCTAATGTAATCGGCCAACCCTTTAGATGATTATTATATAAGTGCATGATACCTTAGACTTGAACACAAAAACAAGAAATCTAAACCCTAGAGTTCATTCGGCCGACACCAACCTTCAACCGGAAACTCCACTTGGTTCATACGATCACTTAGCATAATCGGTTAGTCCCTGTTTACATGTATTGTTGTATGTATTTACGTGTATTGTTGTATGTGTTATGATTGGTTCGATTGCATGATATTGTTAACTGTAATCACAGGATAATCGAATATATATATATATATATGTGATAACCGGGTATGTGTAAGTGTTCATGTAATCGAATATAAGGTGTAACCGGATAACTGGAATTAATCAATTGTTTTT
>JARYGA010051102.1:0-49704 GCA_030545235.1 Helianthus tuberosus
GTGATGACGCTTGCAATGATTGCATTTGGGCAGAGTGCCCAGGTATCCTTTAGTTGGAGGGTCATTCATGGCTGCAAGAGATTTCGCCCCTTGCGGCGGGTTAGTGTCACGCTTCTTGTTGGAACCCCTGTTGTTACGAGTTGCTTGATTCAGGTTTGCATGTTTCCTTTTCTTGTCACCAGACGACTCAGCATGCGTCTCGGTATTTTCTGTTGGGTTCAGTGATAACTTCTTCATGCGAACACAATCTTCAGTAAGGCTGACAGCCAGAGTTACAGCCTCGGTGATTGTTTGAGGTTTGGCCGAGGTTACCATGCCACGGAACTCTGAGGCCAGTCCCCAAATGTAGCGTTCAACACGCTTAAATTCGGGAGTCACCATATAGGGGATCACCCTAGACAAATCATGGAACCTTCGAGTATACCCAGTGATGTCTGCACCTACCATGGTTAAGTGCCAGAATTCAGTCTCCAATCTTTGGAGTTCAGCACGAGAGCAATACTTCTCTCTCATTCTTTCCTTTAGTTCATCCCAAGTCAGGCCATAAGCGGCATCATCACCCAAGGTTTGGACTTGTAAGTTCCACCAAGTTAAAGCTTCATCGACGAACAACCCAGTAGCAAAGGTGACTTGCTGATCTGCGGTACACTTGCTCATACGGATAGTGGCTTCAGTTTTCTCAGTCTAGCGTACAAACGCTACTGCACCTCCTGTGCCGTCATAGTTCATTGGTTTGCAGTCGAGAAACTGCTTGAAAGTGCAGCCCTGTGCTGCGTTTCCTCCAGATGAATCTCCATTACCATTACATCTAGCATTGCTTGGTCCACCACTGTCTGCAGTACGGGTTGCCTCGTAGTGGGCGATAGCTGCGGAGATCCTCTCCTCTAGTAGAGCGTTCAGCTCTTCAGCAGTCTTTGGCAGTGGGGGAGGAGGAGGTTGATCACGGGCGTTCACAGCTTTTCTTGGTGCCATGTTCTGACAGAACATAACACAATAGGGTTAAACCTTTATTTGATATCGTCTTACCAGAAGTAGTAGTATATATATACACAGGCATATACCACATAAGTGACATCAAACCATTATTACTCTAGCAGAGTATTTAGTAGGCTGGTGTTCACGTTTGACCTTTTCTTGTGGGGATCTATACGTGACAAGACTTGCTGTGATTACTGTGCACTTAATTCCATAATTATGTATGCATCCATAATTACGTAATCCCTTGCATAGTCCGCACAGTTCGTTTCATCCTCGTATTTCTTCCTTCAGTTAGGCCATTGTTTTTAGTCAAAGTCACATATGCGTGTGACGTTCTACTTCTAGTATATGTATATGCTAATTATCACACATAATTGCAAGTAATTTCTCAGGTATAGGCAAGTGCTACTCCAGTGCACCCTAAGTCTCGTAGTGTCTTTTCTAGACTCTTGTGAATAGTTTCAGGTAGTGGATGTCGCGGAACGTTTTATGCAATGAAAACTCTTTGGAAAAATTGTTTTCGTGAAAGGATCCTAGAGATTGTAGTCTAGACTCGAGAAGGAATCCTGGTTCACTACAATCGCAGCTCTGATACCAATCTGTCACACCCCTTTCTGCGGCGGAAGCACGAGGTGTGATCATGAAAGGTTCTCATTGCATACGAAAGGTAAACATACTACATGCTCATAAATTAGTTTCAAAATGTCAAACATTACATAACCGAAAACATGGTTTAAGTGTTTACATCACAAGACAGCATTTTGTCTGATAAGTTTACAACTTTGTTCAAAGATAAACAAAGCGACATCCAAGAGCATGAGTAAAACCGCGCGCACATCCATCCTAGTTACCTGAAATACATGTGAGTTTTTGGAAAAACGTCAACATAAAGTTGGTGTGAATTCATGCAGTATTTGTATTTCATGTTTGTATACTATGTATGAAAACATAATTTGTATCTGGTATAAATCAAGTCTTTTGTGCACACCACGTGCTTATGTATAAATCAAGTCTTTTGTGCACACCACGTGCTTATGTATAAATCAAGTCTTTTGTGCACACCACGTGCTTATGTATAAATCAAGTCTATTAAGTATTTCCACATGTATCAAGTGTTAATGGGTTGCAAAGCCATTAACATGTGACACGACATAGGAAGTCACCAAACCTTAGGCATTTTTCTAGTAGTCGATTCACGACTGAGACACAAAAACACTACTCGGCTCTAGTGGTTACCAAGAGTGGGGCTGCCCGGAACCCGTTAGATCTAACCTTCTGTTCTGCGGTCTTAGTATGTACACGATTAATGGTGCTTATGGTACCCTATTCATGACACTATTTCTCGTTTATGATACCAAGTATCAATTCTCGTTTATTACATCAAGTATCAATTCTCGTTTATTATATCAAGTGTCAATTCTCGTTTATTATATCAAGTAACATGTATTTCACCCCCGAAGTTATAAAACTGAAAACAGTTAAGAGAAAAGGGGGAGCATGAACTCACAACTTTGCGTTCCTTGCGTCGTAACTTCACCGGATTTGCTTATATAGCGTCGTGACCTAAACGTGTTTTATTATCGTTAGTCACTAGACTTGTATCGTACAAGTACAAGTCACTGTCTTTTAGGTATATGTTTTCTAGTGTTAAAAATAATTTATATTTTTAACTAAGTATCTTACTTATATTATTTTCTCCAAAAATAAATATAAGTTTCTTGTATTTTGCACTTTGCACCCGAGTTATGTATCTTGTATGTTGTATGTGTATTTTTGTTACAAAAATTATGGCGAGGTTTGTATTTGAAAATCATAGTTTAGAACACACTAGCAAACATTTGTCTAGAAAATATTTACTAAGTGTTAGGATTTTCAGAAAATTTCGCCATAGTCTCCTTTGTAAACGGAGGTGTCCATGCTAAGTAGCATATCATTTTCTTTTTGAAATCAAACCATGATCATCAACAATCAACCCTTATGTTTTAATATGCAAAATACTATCCTTGTCGTTTCAGTTTCAATTTGTGAAAAACTGGACTGTTTTCGGACGAGTAAATAAAATACTTTACTTATTCCAAAAATTCCCAAATTTTTGCGGAACGTCTCAATCGACCCACAAATTATTGTGTAAAAATATCGGGGTCTAGTTCATTATCTATAATTTATAGAAAATCGTTTACCGAACTGTGATCAGATTTGTCACATTCTGATCACAGTTTACGGAAAAATTCGTCAAAAATTCCTCGTAAGTCTGTTTATCGAAATTCCAGTTCGAGGGTCACAAATACATCCGTGACCATCTTTGATAAAAGTTTCAGGGGCTGGTTCTGTTTAGGTTTCAAGTTGTGACCGAAAACGTACAGCCCATTTTACTGCAGTTAAACTCAGCCTTAGCTGCTGTCGTAAAAACAGACTTTTAAAATAGTAAACGACCTCAAAAAATTACGATTCCAGCGTCATTTTCTTCGTTTTTCGAAAATACACAATTTAGGCTTCAGAAATTCCGTTTTTCGATTTATAAAAGTCTGTTTACAGCCTGTTAAAGACGGCTGAAAAAGTAACTCAGCATGTTGTTTTGTGGTTTAAATGTTACTAAATCGTATTAACAAGTGTCCGAATAACGGGTTTATCAAAAGTTCGATGATCAAACATCATATATGTATTAACCAACCCTATACCAACAAGTTTTCATCTTCATATAATCCTTTATGTCCAAGTTTTAAGTAAAGTTTCATGTCCATCATCTTAGTGTTCTTATTCTTGTGATTTAACCATAAACATCATACTACATATTTTTGATCACCAAAAATAAGATGAACAAGGGTGTAATGAGACTTACTACTAGCACAAGGCTAGGGTAGAATTTCTAGTGCAAGGATGATGAGGAAAGATGATGAACAAGACAAGAACAAAGCTCCTTAACTTGCAACTTCCATGGATCACCTTGTAAGCTTTGAATGGCTCTAGTAATTGAAGAAGATGAAGAATGTTGGGAGGTGGTGTGGGTTCGGTTTGGGAGCAGCCGTGAGGGAGAGAGAGTGAGGAGAGAGAGTGAAGATATGGGATTTATAGTTGTGATCTTTGTCCAAGATCTTATATAAGATTGTTCACATAATATGTTCATATTTACAAGCAAACATTTAAATGAAATCTAAGCAAGATCATGTAATATTGTGTGGGTGATATGGTGGGACCACCATAATCGTCCAACATAAAGGGGGGGGGGGGTAATGTGTAACATTTGCAACTAGGAAGAAATAGATAGTTAGTTTCCAAGTATAAGCTTCCATATGTTATTTATTTGATATGTAGTGGGTGTTAGGGTGTTCGGGGATCACGACTAGCCAAGAAATAAATAATCAATACGTTTGGCAAAAATTTGGTGTCCCGGGTAATGTCCGGTTGTTCGGTCGGATACTGTTCCGTTAATTTGTTTAATTGTTCCGTAAGGTGTCCTTTTGTAACCCTTTTAATTCCCAACGCTTAGGGAAATATTCTGGACCATAAAACGTAAATTCTGTATGACATATATTGTTTAAAAGCTAGTCATAGCTGAATTTAATAAAATTCTGCACTTAAAGTGCGTTTCGGGTGCTTTTTAGTGCGTATTTTAGCTTTCGGAGCGTCTATATGTTAACCCTTGTATGTTCTCTTGGGTTTTAATGTATTTTTGACGTTGGGCCTACACCTAGGCCTCAGTTCTAATGTCTGACTGCTTCTGCAGAGTTGTTGACGTATAGTGTCTTACCGGTGAGTTTACTAGTATTTCTGACGCAACGCTCTCGTTAATGCACAAAGCATTATTTTGTAGTATTAAACGTGCATGAATTCACTTGTATAGTATGTAATCAGACAATGTTGACGTTTAAGCACATAATTATAGTCATTAAGTAATAATTAAAGTGTACGGAAATTACCGGTTTTGTGCCAGTTGTCACACACACCCATGAGGACCAGGGTGGCCCATGAGGTGACTATGTCTTACAGCCGGAGGCCCGGTACAAATTTGCTAGGTTTGAGCCTTCCTACTCCATCACACATACCAGTGGCCTTGCATACCATTGGTGATCTGTTTCCTTGTTTGCTTTCATACCGGGATTTACAAACATACATACATACACTGTTTACAAAGGTTTTATACATACATATACACAAACACATGAACTCGCTCAATTTTTGTTGATGTTTTCAAATTACATGTATTTCAGGAAATTAAGTGGATCTGGCGGGTGTTTGCATGTCCCAAGCTGCGTTATGAATAAAAAGATGTCATTCGAAGTCATTAGGGTTTAGGAGATGTATCTTAATCCTGGACGAGATACATGGTTCTAAACTCGGTTTTTATTTTAAGGTCTTTTTTCGAGTCTTCGTGAACTCTTTAAAACATCTTGTGGTTTGTAATTTAGATTTGGAGTCTACGTTTCAGACAATTATGTTATGGTATTTTCAAAATTAATTTATGGATGAACATCTAATGGTTTTATCATATAGTGTTGTTATGATTGTATGCAATGGTATTAAGAAGTCACACCATAATCACGCTTCCGCAAAAGTCAGGGTGTGACAATTACAACCAGTCTATATATTTTTTTATTTGGACACTCGGACACTATGGTTTGTAATAGTAATATTCTACCAAGCCTTCCGCTGTGCTATTATATTGTGTGTATTGACTATGATGATATCAACTATGTCACGATACTCCCCACCTGTCCCACCGGTAATATGTGGAAATATCGGGGTGTGACAAAGCTCTTGAGGTAAATCGAGCCGGTAAGCCACCTTGCCAATCCTTTTGAGAATCTTGAAAGGACCCACGTAGCGAGGGGCAAGCTTTCCCTTTTTACCAAAACATATCACTCCTTTCCAAGGAGATACCATGAGAAGAACGTGATCTCCAACATTGAATTCCAGAGGCTTACGCCTTTTGTCAGCATAGCTCTTTTGTCTGCTCCTAGCCTTGATCAAGTTATCGCGGATCTGAAGAATCTTATCTGTTGTTTCTTGAATGATCTCAGGGCCAGTAAGTTGTTTGTCACCAATCTCATGCCAACTGAGAGGAGATCGGCACTTGCGATCGTATAAAGCTTCGAAAGGAGCCATCTGAATACTGGAATGGTAGCTGTTGTTGTACGAGAACTCGATCAATGGTAAATGTATATCCCAATTATCACCAAAGTCGATGACACAAGAACAGAGCATATCTTCTAGGGTCTGAATAGTGCATTCAGTCTGTCCATACGTTTGAGGATGAAAGGCTGTACTAAGATTCAAGTGAGAACCCATAGCGGACTGAAAAGTTTGCCAAAGACGTGAAGTAAAACGATCGTCGCGGTCAGAGATAATGTCAATGGGTATACCATGACGACATATGATTTAATCCGTGTAAATTCGAGCAAGTTTCTTCACTTTGAAATCCTCACGAATAAGAAGAAAGTGGGCTGATTTGGTCAGACGGTCGATGATTACCCATATACTATCATGATCAGCAGGTGTACGAGGGAGTTTAGTAATGAAATCCATAGCAATGTTATCCCATTTCCAAATAGGGATCTCTGGTTGTTCAAGAAGACTTGAAGGACGTTGATGTTCGGCTTTGACCTTTGAGCAAGTGAGACACTTCGAGACGTACGTGGCGATGTCCTTTTTCATACCAGGCCACCAATAAGTCATACGCAAGTCATGGTACATCTTATCAGCACCAGGATGAATAGAGTATCGGGATTTGTGAGCCTCATTCATAATGAGCTCACGAAGATTGTCACGATCTGGAACCCAGATTCGATTGAGATAGTATTGAAGTCCATCAGACTTTGTTTCAAGTTGGTCAGTAGAAGCACCTCGTATTTCAACGATTAGACTTCGTTGGCTGACGAGTATTGGGCTTCACGGATACAAGCATGAAGATCACTAGTGATCTGAAAACAGCGGATGTTACTAACATGAGTCTTACGACTAAGAGAATCGACCACAACATTCGCCTTGCCAGGGTGGTAGCAAATCTCGCAGTCGTAGTTGTTAAGCAACTCTACCCATCGTCACTGAGGCATATTCAGTTCCTTCTGGTTAAAGATGTGCTGCAGGCTCTTATGGTCAGTGAAAACCACACACTTAGTACCGTATAGGTAGTGTCACCAAATATTTAACGCAAAAACAACTGTGCCAAGCTCTAAATCGTGGGTAGTATAGTTTTTCTCATGTATTTTGAGCTGACGGGAGGCATAAGCGATGACCTTGTCCCGCTGCATGAGCACACAGCCCAGGCCATGGTTCGAGGCATCGCAATATACCACGGAATCGTCATTCCCATCAGGGAGAGCAAGTACGAGAGCATTACAGAGCATGTTCTTAAGTGTTTGAAAAGATTCCTCTTGCTCAGGACCCCAAGCAAAAGGTTTCTCTTTCTGAGTTAACGAAGTCAGAGGAACGACGATTTTTGAAAAGTCCGAGATGAATCGAAGGTAGTAACCCGCCAATCCCAAGAAGGAACGAATCTCAGATGCAGATTTTGGCGTACTCCAATTCTTCACCGCTTTGATTTTGGAAGGGTCAACATGAATTCCTTGTTTACTAACGACGTGCCCGAGAAATTGTACTTCATTGATCCAAAATTCGCATTTAGAAAACTTGGTATATAAGCATTCACCGCGTAATAATTCTAACATAAGGCGTAGATGGCATTCATGATCAGCTCGAGTTTTCGAATAATTAAGAATATCATCAATAAAGACTATCACAAAACGATCCAAATAAGGTTTACAAACACGATTTATAAGATCCATGAACACAGCGGGTGCGTTGGTCAAACCAAAAGGCATAACCACGAACTCGTAGTGTCCATAACGAGTGCGAAAAGCAGTTTTGGGGATATCTTTTTCGAGAACACGGAGCTGATGATAACCAGATCGAAGGTCGATTTTAGAAAAACAACTTGCGCCTTGTAGTTGGTCAAATAGATCATCGATACGAGGGAGAGGATAACAATTCTTGACGGTGAGTTTGTTAAGTTCACGGTAGTCGATGCACATGTGAAACGAACCATCTTTCTTCTTGACGAACAGCACTGGAGCACCCCAAGGCGAGGTACTTGGTCGTATATAACCTTTATCAAGTAGTTCTTGCAGTTGACTAGATAATTCTTGCATCTCAGAGGGTGCAAGTCGATACGTAGCTTTGGCAACAGGAGTCGAACCAGGTATGAGATCGATACGAAAATCAACAGATCGAGGAGGAAGAAGACTAGGAAGATCTTCAGGAAAGACATCGGGAAAATCACACACTACTGGAACATCACTTACGCTCTTTCCCTTACCCTTTTGTTCCACTACATGGGCCAAGAAGGCAAAGTACTGTTTACGTAAGCATTTATTCGCTTGAGTGCATGACATCAACTTCAGTCCTCTAGAAGGTCGATCTCCATAGACGTGCAAAGTATCACCAGACGGGAGAGGTAGGCGAACGTACTTCTCATGACAAGTCATTTCAGCATGGTTCTTACGCAACCAATCCATGTCGACTATGATATCGAAGCTACCCAATTGCATGGTGTGACACCTGTGCCTCCTCGGTCATCAAAAAAAATACCAAACCAATGAAATATTGTATTTCATACTTGGTATTTGTATAAATATGTGTATCTTTTGCACATATCAATTATTGTTCAATTTCGGGCTCTAAATCGCTTTCTGGAAGGTTATACGCGCACTGATGAGTAAATATAACCAGTTTAATGCAAAAAACACTCCAGAATAGTGACATAGGCTTAACATGACTTAAATAACCTATACATAACTTAGAAATAAGTTTTGGAAGGTTTGGTGTGCCAAAATCATGTCTATTCGCTTACAGGGACTAATTTTGACAAACTGTGAAAGTACGCCGATTCGTACTGTAACGAACATTCCACAACATGACCATAAGTTAAACATACCCTAAATATCCTTTACGTAGCTTAGAAATAGGCTTTGAGGGGTTCGGTGTGCTAAAATAAACTTTTTGGTCATTCAGGGACTAAAAGCGTCAAAATGTGCATAAGTTTGCATTTTCGCGCATATCTTACGTTCTGAATACATCCGGACATCCAAAACTTTATGTAATCATTAAAATATTTTATTTTAGTTATTGGCATGATAAAATTCCATTCGTCGCGTAATTTGGACCGTTTTTTGCATTCGTTCGTGTTTCGTCGTAATTAACCGAACAACGCAACTGTACGACCAAACGAACCGACATCCGAGATATTTTTGAGCATGTTTCATGTTCCCTTTACTTTAACTTCATTTTAAAGCCTTTAAATGGGATTAACGGGGCTTAAACGTGTCAAAAATGCATCAAAAACCATGTTTTGCACCTTCAGGGACCAAAATTGACAATCTGCCATAGTTATCTTAGGAAGGGACCAAAGTTGAAAATCTGATTTTCAGCTTGTTCCAACTGTTCCCCTCATTTTCACATGGTTTTAATGAAACTAGGGGCTTGTTTTGGGGTACCCATGGTATTCTGAAACCATGGGCACACATGTAAGGTCCAGATCGAAGCTCGGTTTTCAATGAACGATCCTAACGGTCTTGGTTTTCCTATAAATACCCCCACCCTCTTGCTTCAAAACTCACATTTGATCTGATTTGGCTCTCTAAGTTGAAGTATACACTTCATACCTGAGAGTAATCTGATCAAAACTTCCATTCTTGGACCCGTTGTAAGTCCTCTTTCGTTCTTTTTCGTGTGAAAGTCAAACTGTGTTTGACTTTCTGCTTTGACCAGTTTATGGTCAACATGAAGTTTGTTTGAACTTCATAACGTGAGCGTAATCACGATGGTTTTAGTCTCTTGTGACTATACCTACTGATTACCACGTTATCTAGGCATAGTGGCGAGTCGTATTTTCGGCCAAAATGCGTATTCTTGCGTATTTGGTAACCAAACTACTTTTAGGTATCAAAACCGTTTGTTTTGAAACCAAACCTGTTTTCAAACCTCGTTAAGCATGTTTTAACATGTTTAGTTCGTCACTTTAGGTTTAGTGCTTATGTAGGGTCGTAAGGTAAGCGGTCTAAACAACCGCTTATACTTTCGAACCCGACCCATTTGGTCGATCTTTAGGATCCGACCAAACACATTAGGTGACCATAGTTGCATAGGGAATAACCTTCCGAGGTTATACCTTATGGCCACGTCGTTTAAGTAGTGTATGATAGGTAGTTTATATGCCTTAGGTAAATGACCAAAATGCCCTTTTTACGCCAAAATTCATTTTAAGCATATGTAACATAATTTTTGATATCTAAACTTATTTGGCAACAATATTAGACATGTTAAGGCATATTTTACTTATCATATGACTAGTTAGGCGGTCCGAACGCGTTTTACGCGAACGACACGTTAAAGTTGCGTAAGCTACCTTAACGAGTCGTAATGGGTCGTAAGCACTTAGGTTAGGTCTCGTGTAGGCTTTGTTTAACCATATTACATGAGTCCCTACACTCATTTGGTTTACAAAACCTCATTTTATCCGATCCTCCAATTTAGGTCCGTTTATTTACATAGTTATCTATATTAGGTGTCGTTTGATTCCGTGATCCCTCTAGCTTTGCTTGGTTGTTGTTCAAGACATCTAAGCATCCTCAAGTGAGTACATAGTCCCCTCTTTTACTGTTTTTCAAACTGTTTTGGGGTGAAACACATGTGCCTACTTGTTACTTTCGTGCTTTCCATGTTTTTATATCATATGCTTGCTATGTTCATTAGTACACTTATAGTACATGATTTCATTATGTTTTGCTATGTATGTTTACTTAGCATGCTAGCACATTGTTTTACATTGCATTTCTTTTGCTATGTATGTTTACTTAGCATGCTAGCACATTGTTTTACATTGCATTTCTTTTGCTATGTATGTTTACTTAGCATGCTAGCACATTGTTTTACATTGCATTTCTTTTGCTATGTATGTTTGCTTAGCATGCTAGCACATTGTTTTACATTGCATTTCTTTTGCTATGTATGTTCTCTTAGCATGCTAGCACATTGTTTTACATTACATTTTCTGTTGCATATGTTCCAGTAACATATGGACACATTGTTTTACATTTCTACTTGGTATGTTCACTTAGCATACTAGGTACATTATTTTCATAAAACATGCTTACATTTGGTATATCATTTGGTTTGTTTAACGAGACTAATACATTCATTAACACCGATCATGCCGCTCGGTAGTAGGTAGTGGTACCATAGGACTTGACAACTCCCATTTCTGAAATCCTAGGTTTGTTTGGGTGGAAGAAATGACCGAATCCGAATACATTTCTAGGTAGACCTTTGAGTTTGTTCTAAGGTTTATCCTACAGTCTCAAGGCTTGGATGTAGACGTTTCACAATACCGCATAGATGTTTGTATCAGTAAAGCATGCATTATTTTACAAAACATAAATTTTGATTATAATTTATCAATTGCATTGTTTTGTACATTTCTTTCTTATAGGGTCGAGTAAATGCTTTTAATCAATAAAGGCTTTTTATTCACTCTACATTACATTTGTTTACACAATAACATTTCAACATTTGTTTAAAACATTACATTTAGTTATACATGAACATTTTTACATTGGTGGTTTGTTTGGGTAAGTGATTTAAGTGACGAGACGTGTGTAATATGATAAAAGCATGGTGGATACGCCGCTGGTACTTCCTATATATAAGTGCTTTTATGATATTACATATCGTAGCGTTATTTAAATCATTTCAATTTTGACATATTACATTTTACACAAATTAACATATCTTTACAAAACATTGTTTTACAAACAACACATTTTATACAAATTCATTTTACTTAGTTATATATTTAACCATACATATTTCCTTTATATCATCGGTTTCCTTATCGATTTTTATATGATTTATAAAACAAAAACATTTTACAAGGTTCATGACTACTTTTGTTAAACAACTTTTTCTAAACTTATAAGTCATGAATCCTAAATCAATAAAACCTATGTATCTCACATGCATTTTTATGCTGACGTACCTATTTTCACATGTGTTTCAAGAAATGATGCATATGATTGATCAAGTTACACCTAGGCGGACTTGGGCCTTAGTGACAATAAAAGATGCAAGACTAGTTAATTATGTTATGCTTCCTTGTTGTTAAGACATTGTAACTCTTTTAAATCAATAAAACAAATTTTCAAATTTCCATGTGTTATGAAACAATGATTCTGTTACAACACTCCCCGACGTTTTCGCCATGATTTGTTGGTTCACGTGGTCGGGGAGTGACAGAAAAGTTGGTATCAGAGCTCATGGTTATAGGGAATTAGCTTATTAGAAATGCTTTGAGCTAGTCTATAACCTTCCTAGGACCCTAACGCGAGTTTACTTGCGTTTAGTTGTTAGTGTAAACGTCTGTAGCTTCCGTCAGCATGTAGCCATATTTTGTATGTTTGTGAATAGTTTGTATGTATGTTAGATTAGCAGATCAGGATAAGGGACGTTATTGTAAAAGTGCTGTTTATTTTGTTGGCTATGTCAGCCGATCGGACAGGCGTCCGATCGGTCAGCAATGCCAGCCGATCGGACAGCATCACATGCTAACCGATTGGACAACACTTCTTCTATCCTGACTCTGCCTATAAATACCTGTCCGATCAGGTTATTTGTAACTTTTGCAACTTTGACTCTCTGGAGAACTCATGTCAGTCTGACTTTCAGAGGAACTTTTGTACTTTCATACACGTTGAATAGAAAGATCAGACATCATTTTAGAGTTGAATACTTTGTCGTATATCTGTGGTTTGATCAAATGGATTCCGCACATTAGTCAAAGCCGATTCATCTAGTTTCCGACGAACAGATCCTATCCAAGGGACCAACAAGTGGTATCAGAGCGTTCAGGGAGCTGATTCGAGATCTACGACAACGAATTCACCGGAATTCGAGCTACTTCTACCGATTCAAGAGCCAAATTTCACCAGAAATTTGTTTTTCTTGCCGATTCGAGTCAAATTTCACCGGAAATTTGATATATTCTTCTACTTTCTACTTATTTCTAGCATCGTTTCTCTATTTGTCACCATAAAATCAGAAAAACTTAAAATTGGAAGTGATTTTACGGTTAAAATTTGACGAAACTGTTATAGATCGATTCATAATCAGTAAAAGTATAATACTTCATGTTTCTATAACAAAATTCGTTCAAAAACTTGTTCAAATTCATCAAAAACTATGAAAAACTGTTCTTGTTTGCTGACATCAGCCGTTCGGACGACTTAGCTGTTTCTTAAACTTGCTGACATCATCAATTCGTTCGGACAACTGTACGAACGACATGAATTAGTTTGATCACAGAGATTATTGCTGACATCATCAGTGTTAGCCGATCGGACAGTTGACCGATCGGACAACATTGTTGTTGGTTGTTATCATTTGCTTACGTCATATTGCTAGCCGATCGGACAGACGACCAATCGGACGGTAATTGATTGCCTTTATATTCATCTGATTGTCATCCGATCGGACAGACGATCGATCGAACAAGCTGACCGATCGAACAGCTGATCGATCGAACAACTATCCAATTAAGTAATCAGTTTTATACTATTCGATCGAACAGTCATTCGATCCAAGTGCACTTGTGTGAAATTTTTGAAAATCACAAAAATTTGTCTAAGTATTTGTTAACTGTTTTAGGTACTTAAAGATTGATGAATTCATGAATCCTTTCAGTGACATGTTTGCTTTCGCGGGAAACACCGGAGATGATACTTCAAATCACACCAATGAAAATACTCCGAGTGCGAAGAAAACTCTGTCCGATGCTTTAAGTGTGGAGAGTGCATACGGTACATATAACAAACCTCCAAAGTTGATGGCGATTGAAGAATACAATAGGTGGGCCAAAAGATTTGAAGAATGGCTAAAAGCGTTTGTGTATCCAAGCTGGAAAAGTCTAAAGAATGGCTTCAATAATGGAAGACCAGATTGTGAAAATTTGACAGAAACTGAAGATATAGAGAATTTTGTTGCTGAACAAAAATGCATTGCATTGCTGCATCAGTCTGTGAGAGACGACATAATATCTTTGATTGAGTATACAAATGCTCAAGATCTTTGGGAAAAAGTGAGAGTGAAATGTGTGGGTAGTGCTGAAATAGTAAAAAACAAAAAGAAACTGTTAAGAAAAGAGTTTGAATTATTTGGCTGTTTGAAAAACGAATCTGTTTCTAAGATGATTGAAAGATTCGGGCATTTGAAGTTGGAGCTGGCAAGACACGAGGTTGTATATTCTCTAGAAGAATTAGTGGACAAATTGTTTGACTCGCTGCCAGATGAGATGGATTGGCAATACTTTGCTTTGATGTTGAAGAATACGATAAAGTCGGAGGATTTGACAGTTGATTTATTGATTGAAAGACTGGAGAGTCATGAGCTGGAGATAAAGAAATCAAATAAAGTTAATCATTCCTCATATCAGCAGAATGTGGAGCTGTACTATCCAAAAAGTATGATTCCCAAGAATGTGTCTCCTAAGACAGCTTTCTCTGCTGAAAATACTAACACATCAAATCCAGAAAGTTCAAACAGTGGTTTTCATGGAGGATTATCATCCAATGCTCCAAGTCAAGGATCATCTTCAAATACTTCAAGTCAACAACAATCAGTTCCAAAGAATCTGTTTCAATGCAACATTGTTGTGGATTTAAAGAATAGTCAAAATTTCAGTGAAGAATCCGCAAAGCAGGAAATGGTGTTCTTAGCTTCTGTGCTAGAGTCATATGAGAGCCTTGTAGCAGGCAAGATTGGAAACACTAACCTCACCAAGGAGGACTATGATCAGATCGACCCGGAAGAGATGGAGTTGATCGACATCAGGTGGTGTATGGCTAGTGCAGTCCGACGAGCACAGGGATTCATGGAGATTACTGGTTGACATTCTATCGGAGGGCCGTCCACAAAACTTGGCTTTGATAAATCAAAAGTCACGTGCTTCAGGTGTAAACAAAAAGGTCATTTCAAAAGAGAATGTCGTAATGCACCAGCTGATAATACTGCAAATCCATTTCGTGAAGATTACTACAAAAGAGCAATCTATCATCAGAACAAATCAGAACTGCCCAGAATGAAGCAGCTTGAAGATACCCCCAAAGAAAAATCAAGAGCTCTTCCTGTCATTCATGATGGCGAAGGTTTTGATTGGAGCGAACTGCTACCAGAAGAAGATGCAGTGGGATATGCGTTTGTGGCAAAGATTGTTCCTTTTAAAGACAACAGAACAGAAGAAGAAAAATTCATCAACAGAAGAATGAAAGCCCAAACCAGGATGACCAGAATCTATAACACATACAAAGAAGCTAAAAGAGCAAAGAGATGGGATGCCGACAGAGAATGTTACCTTGATCCACAAGGAAACATTGCAGTTGATCCAGATTCCATTAGTATTGATGCTCTCATCCAACAATTTGCTGAAGAAGAAGCCAGACACAGAGAATGGTGGGGAGGTGGAGAAGAGAAAGCAATTGAGAAAGAAGAAAAAGAAAAAGAAGCAGAGAAGAAGCCGCAGTCAAAGAAAATTGATGATGGGATTATTGATACATCACAAGAATTTACTGCTGAAAACTTGAAGAAGATGGCTGACAAAGTTCTTGCTGCAAAAGAGCTAGAGGTAGTTTCTGGTTCTGGAACTGAGTCAAAAAGCCAGGTCAGTCAGATTGATACAAACAAAGAGTCAGGTAAGAAAGTTAAAACTGAAAGTGACTGCAAAAATTGCATGAAAAATTGCAAGGATTGTAGTACTATTGCTTACCTTAACAACAAAAAGATTGAAGATTTGACAAAAAAAAGTCAGAGACGTTGAAGATCAGATCTTAAAACGTGACAAAATGTTAAAAGCATCAAAAGAACGATCAAAAGAGTTAACTGAGAAAATTGAAAGTGATAAAAGTGACATAGAAAAAATTAGGAAAGAAAATGAAAAATTAATTCATGAAAACCGTCACCTTTCAGAAAATTTTGAGAAGCTAAAACGAACGGTTAAAGATTCTGATGAAAGAAATGGTAAGACAATCAAAGAAAATCTTCAACTGTCAGGAGTTCTTAGGGTGAAAGAAGAGTTAATCAACCAACAACTGGATGAAATTGCTAAATTGAAGCTTAAGTTTCAAGAAGCTAAAATTGAAAATGAACGCATCCAGTTGAAACTAAATAGTTACAACTCAGCTAGCTTTGTTTTACAACACATTGTTCCCAAACCTATCGGGAAAAACAAAGCAGGCGAAGATGTATACTTTGATGGAACCGGGGTTGGGTTTCACCAGGTTCCACCACCAGTTTTAAACAGTTTTTCAAAGAAAAAAATCAGGGTTGGTTAATGATGAAGAAGTAAATGAAGTGAAACTTCCAGACACAATTGATGTCACATTCACCACATCATCCAATGAAGGAAGTGTCCAATCAGAAGTTGTTAAAAGTGTGGTTGAAAGTGTTTTGAAATCTGATAGTGACACTACTGAGGATGATGAATGCTTTTTGGACAAATATATTCCAAAATCAAAATCCAATAACAACTTAAGTGAAGAAACACATCTTGTGATGTACAAGATGGAAGGATCAGATAAGTTGTATTCGGATCTTGATTTTCCTTTGGAAAATGTGAATGTTGGAAAATTGAGGAATGTGTTCAAATTGATAGAGATAGATGTGTCTGAAATTGAAGGTTTGAGAAATGCAAAAAGACAATTGAATTTTGAAAAAGATAAAGCTTACTACAAAAAACCTGTTGTACCTCCGAGTTTTCATAACAACAATCAAAACAAAAGATCGGGTGGTTATCAGGGTGGTAAAAATTATCAAAGAAAGAATGTTCAAAACAAGAAGTTTGTAGAGAAGAAAGTGTTTGTTTCGAGTTCAAGTTCACTTTCTGATGAAGAATCTAAAAATTTTTCAAAATCAAACAAAGAATTCTTTGAGAAGAAGGCCTCACAGTCTCAGTCAAAAGGCACAAGTCGAGTAGTTGACACTCGAATATGCTTCAAATGCAATCAAGTTGGACATATTGCACAAAAGTGTACCAACTTAAAGCCTAAGTCTGAAGTTGTTGAGAGTCAGAAAAAGAAAGTTGATCCAAAAGGAAAAGCTCCAATGGTTGTTGAGAAAGTTTTGAAAAATGAAAACACAAAAATCAAAACTGAACCCGTAAAAAATGTGGTTACTAAAAATGACAAATTTTACAAACGAGTTGCCTCATCTCAACAAACATGGAAGCCAAAATGCGTTGAAATGAAAGCAAGTTCTCCAAAACCAAAGGTATCTGAGTCTGAAAAATCATCATCTTCAACCAAGAAGATGTATGTACCTTTAGATTTATATGAGAAACAAAAATTGACTTCTGAAAAGAAGTATGTGGTAAAGAAAGACCAATCATCTAGTCAACCTCCGAAAAAGGATTTCTCTTTATACAAAGAGGTTGAGATTGGGTCTGAAGAGAGCTTGAAGATAAATGATAAGAATTTTCCGTCACTTTACATTGCAAAAACACACATCAATGTCAAGTTACCCGAGTTGAAAGAGGCTTGGGTGGCATCAAAATCTAACTAAATGTTTTTGAAACGTGCAGGGGCTTCCAAGATCCGTTTCACGTTGGATTATGGATAGTGGAGCTTCTCGGCACATGACAGAAGAGAAAGCCCTATTGTATGATGTTAGAGGATTTAACGGAGGTTACGTGGGTTTTGCAGGAAATCAAGGAGGACGTATAATTGGTGAAGGAACTCTATCTAATGGGATTGTCACGTTTGAAAGAGTAAATTACATCGCAGAGCTTGAAAACAATCTTCTAAGCATCTCTCAAATCTGTGATCGCATGTATACAACTCATTTCACAGATAAAGAATGTTTGATCTTGAAACCAGGGTTTGTTGTCCCCGAAGAGTGGATTATCATGAGAGCACCTAGAGTCAATGACCTGTACGTATTAGACATGAGTACAACAACTACATCAATGGGTCAGGCTCGTTGTTTCATGTCTCGAGCCACTGAAAAAGAGTCACAGTTATGGCATCGAAAGATGGGGCATATTCACCTGCGAAAATTGAACTACTTTTTTCATAATGACTTAGTCAACGGAGTTCATTTGAAAGGTTTTCATCTGGAAGGAGAATGCATTAGCTGCATCAAAGGCAAACAAAAGAAGAAATCTCATCCACATAAGCAAGTTAATTCTGTTTCTAGACCGTTGGAGAGGATATATATGGATCTTTTTGGTCCAGTAAACGTCAAAAGTATAACTGGTGATCTCTACTGTCTAGTAGTAACAGACGATTATTCAAGGTTTTCATGGGTATCATTTCTGAACACAAAGGATGAGACTTTCGAAAGTTTGATGGCGTTGTTCAGAAAAATTGAAAACTTGTACCAAGCTCGTATCAGAAGAATCAGAAGTGACAACGGTACAGAGTTTAAGAACAACCGAATGGAAGAATTTTGTGATGAGAGAGGAATATTGCATGAATTTAGTGCTCCTTACACTCCACAACAAAATGGAGTAGCAGAACGAAAGAACAGGACACTAATTGAAACGGCCAGAACAATGCTTGCTAATTCAAAGCTACCAATCAACTTTTTGGCAGAAGCAGTGTCAGCCGCTTGTTATACTCTCAACCGGGTTCTCACAGTAAAGAAATTCAACAAGATGTGTTTTGAGCTGATAAATCACCGCAAACCTAACCTGAAGTATCTGGAACCATTTGGGTCTCCCTGCACAGTTTTAGAGCCTTTTGGGAAGTTTGGTCCAAAGAGCATTGAAGGAATATTCGTGGGTTATTCAAGTCCACAAAAAACGAGTCTTTGTTCCAAGTTTAAAGCGGATCATAGAAGCACACAATGTTGAATGTCAGGGCCATACAATGCCACCGCAGAAACCCGGCGACTCATGGCGTTTCAATTATGATACTTTGTGGGATTCTTTCGACATGGAGGAAGAACCAGAGTTCTTTGATGAGTTGGATATTCTAAGAGAGTATCAGTCATCACAAGAAAGGTTCCCAGTTGAGTTTTCTAGACGTCAACGACAAACTTCGAATGATGATGAAGCCAGTCCAAGCAATACTGGAGAACATGATGATATCCAACAAAATGAAGTTGCTCATGATAATTAGACGGCAGAGAATGATAACCAAGAATCTGAGAACAGACCAGTATTTGATCGTGGTGATTCAGATTCTAAGGGGGAGCAGATCCAGATTTCAGATCAAACAATTCCAGTCAATGAACAAGATGCAAATCAAAATGTCACAAATTTGGAAGGCGAGATAGATGTTCCAGGCGAGGCGATGCCAAGAACTCTTTCATATCATCCTGAAGAGCTAATCATTGGAGAATTACAATCAGGAGTCTGCACCAGACGACAAATTAACCAAGGCCTTACTTGTTTTTATTCTACTGTTGCTCCTTTACAAACAGAATTTTCACTTTGTTGTTTCATTTCGCGGATTAAGCCACGAACATACAAGGAAGCTCTAACTGAAGATTCTTGGGTCAACGCTATGCAAGAGGAGCTAAACCAGTTTGAAAAGTTGTGTTGGTGCATGCGTCTGTCGACTTCATCTTGTATCGAGTTTTGTTAGTAGAATGTTAGAACAGTGCACGTAGTTCAAGATTTAAAGGTATTTCGCTTGAATGGAAGGTATTTCGCTTGAATGGAAGGGGTTTCGCTTGAAAGGAACTTGTGCAGTTTCAAGCGAACTCAACATATGCTGTTTCACTTGAACTGACAAGTAGTCACTTTCAAGCGAACTCAATTGCCTATAAATACCACTCAAGCGAATTCATTTGTAATCTTCTTGTTTCTGGTAGCGAAGCTCTGCCAAAGTGTTCTCAGACTTGTAATCGATCTTAAATCAATATACGAACAGTTGAAAGGGTGAATCTTGCTGAATTGAACTTGATACTTGTGTTTCCGCCACTCGTATTGAGATAAACTCTTCTGATCGACTCATTTGGATCTGAAAACGATCCTACAAGTGGTATCAGAGCTCAGGAGGAAGAGTTCATACCAATTTAGTCGCAAATTCTGTTTTTCTACACCTTCTTTCAAAATCAAACAAGTTTCCACGGTTAAAAACATCTGATTTTTACACATCATGTGCATAATACTGTTTTAACAAACCCTAGAAAGTTTCAAAACAAAATTCGACCATTTGATTGACAAATTGGACAAAAATCAGATCGAAAGTATGACATCATGCTGGTTTCGCTTGAAAAGTTCTGGTTGAGTTCGCTTGATAGTACACTTTGGGGTTGGTTTCGCTTGAGATAGACAGTTCGCTTGAAATAGTTCTGGTTGAGTTCGCTTGAGAGTATAATTTTGGGTTGCTTCGCTTGAACAGGGTTTCGCTTGAGAAAGCTTGTGGTTTCGCTTGAAATTGTATCGTATTCCGCTTGAACAGAGATCTCGCTTGAATTGGGATTCTGTTTGAAGTTTGTGTTTTCTCTTGAATTTGATAGTTTGTGAATTTGTGTAAACAAAACATGGAGAACGAGTTTTATAATGCATTTGCTAGTCCTATCACAATTACTCAGAATACTTTGCTTGAAAATGAAACCGGGACATCACAGAAACCACCTAAGCTCTTGGATATTGATGATTACAATGGTTGGTCCGAACGCTTTGGAAATTGGGTTGAAGCTTATCACTTGGATGCTTGGGAACACACTAAAGTCCCATATGAAAGGCCCACAAGGAATGGTCTTCAGTTAACAATCAGAGAAATGAGTGCTGATGAGAAAAAGAAGTATAGAGATGAGAAATTGATGGTGAGTCTGCTTCAGCAAGCAATTAAAGAGGACATTTTGATTTTGCTTCAACATGATGGAAGTGCATATTCAATCTGGACTGAATTGGAAGCAAAGTCTATAGGAAGTGATGATATGCTTAAAAACAAGATGTCTCTAATGAAGAAAGAATTTGAATTATTTCGTGGGTTGAAATCTGAAAATACCAAACAAATTATTGAGAGATATTGTAACTTGGTGAGAAATATGACGAAATTAGGAATCAAAAAGGATATTGATGAGCTGATTGAGAAACTTGCTGATGCGTTACCACATGATACTTGGGGAACATTCCTGATGATGTTGAGAAACAATCGGAAAGAATATAAAAAGTTAACACTGGGTGAGTTCATCAAACATCTGGAATGTCACACCCCGACCACGTGGAACATACAAAACGTGGCGGAAACATCGGGGAGTGTTGTAACAGAATTAATGTTTCACAACCATGGAAATTAAAGTTTCGTTTTATTCAATAAAAGTATTACAATGTCTAAACAAACATGAAAATACAACATAATTAACTAGTCTGCATCTTTTATTGTCACTAAGGCCCATGTCCGCCTAAGTGTATCTTGATCAATCCTATGCTTCATTTCCTGAAACACATGTGAAAATAGGTACATCAGCATAAAATGCCGGCGAGTACATAGGTTTTGTGAAAATAAGATTCATGACTTCTGTTTAAGAAAATGTTTAGTCATGAACCTTGTAATTTGCTTTGTCTTTGTAAATCAGTTGAAAAAAAATAATAAGTTCAGATGATACATATAAATAAGTGAATAATGCATGGTTAAATGAATAGCCATGTAAAAATGAGTTTGTATAAGTTAAGTTGTTTGTAATTCAATGTCTTGCGAAAAATATGTTATTTGCATAAAATGTTCTATGTCTCAAACTGAAATGATTCAAATAACGCTACGACATGTAATACCATACAAACATTTATATATAGGAAGTACCAGCGGCGTATCCACCATGCTTGTATCATATTACACCCGCATCGTTACTTAATCACTTAATCAAACCAAACCAACAATGTAAATTGTCCATGTATAAATGAATTTGTCAAATGTATTGAATAATATGTCAAAATGCATGATCAATGTAAATCATGTAATGTGTAATCTAAATGATATGTATGGCTAGTGAAAACGCATCAACTAAACCATAGGTGAAATGCACAAAAACAAAGTATTGAAGTAAAACTGTGTTTAAATCAACGTTATGTTTTGTGTAAATGCATGATCAATGTCAATCATGTTAAAATGTCTATGTCTAATGTCTATGTCAAAATGTCCTGTATGGCTAGCGAAATGTGTCAACTAAACCATATGCACAAGAACATAGTATTGAAGTAAAACGTAGTTTAAATCAACATTATGTCTTGTGAAAATGCATGATCAAGGTCAATCATGTTAAAATGTCTATGTCTAATGTCTATGTCAAAATGTCCTGTATGGCTAGCGAAATGTGTCAACTAAACCATATGCACAAGAACATAGTATTGAAGTAAAACGTAGTTTAAATCAACATTATGTCTTGTGAAAATGCATGATCAAGGTCAATCATGTTAAAATGTCTATGTCTAATGTCTATGTCAAAATGTCCTGTATGGCTAGCGAAATGTGTCAACTAAACCATATGCACAAGAACATAGTATTGAAGTAAAACGTAGTTTAAATCAACATTTTGTCTTGTGAAAATGCATGATCAAGGTCAATCATGTTAAAATGTCTATGTCTAATGTCTATGTCAAAATGTCCTGTATGGCTAGCGAAATGTGTCAACTAAACCATATGCACAAGAACATAGTATTGAAGTAAAACGTAGTTTAAATCAACATTATGTCTTGTGAAAATGCATGATCAAGGTCAATCATGTTAAAATGTCTATATGCATGCTATACTGAATATGTACATTTATGTGGTGTTGTTCCAATGCATACATCCAAGCCTTGCGACTGTGGTGATAAACCCTTTAAACAAATTAAAGGTTTATCTGTCTTAAATATCATCGAATTCGGTCATTCCTTTCATCCCCTTTCCCTGGGACGTCCGGAACGGGAGTTGTCAATTCCTATGGTACCACTACCTACTAACGAACGGCGTAGCTAATGTTAATGAATGTATTGTCCCATTTAACAAACCAAATGTCATACCAAAATGTAAGCATGTGAAGAAATGAAAATGTACTAAGTATGCAACAATGAACATACATAGCATGTGACGTGATGTGATGTAAAACAATGTACTAAGTATGAACTAAATGAACATACATAGCATAAAATGCCATGTAAAACGATGTACTAAGTATGCACGCTATATACATACATAGCATAAAATGTCAATGTAAAACGACGTACTATAATGTACTAACAAACATAGCAGGTATATGATATGAAAACAGGAAAGCATGAAAGTAATAAGTAGGCACATGTGGTCCACCCCAAAACAGTTTGGAAAACAGTAAAAGAGGGGTCTATGTACTCACTTGAGATTGCTCAGTAGTCCTTGAGTAACAACCAAACAAAGCTAGAGATCACGGAAATCAAACGGCACCTAATATAGGTAACTATGTTAATTAACCGGACCTAAATCGGAAGATTGGGTAGCATTAGGGTTTGTAAACCAAATGAGTGTAGGAACTCATATGATATGGTTTAACAAAGCCTACATACTAAATGAAACTTAACCTAAGTGTCTACGACCCATTACGACCCGTTTAGGTAGCTTATGCTACTTTAACGCGTCGTTCGCGTGAAACGCGTTCGGACCGCCTAACTAGTCCTATGACAAGTGTTATATGCCTAAACAAGTTACATAATCAGTTATGTGGCAAAAGTTTAGGTTACATATGCTAAATTACCAATTATGCATGAAAAGGGTATTCTGGTAATTTACCTAAGGCATATAAACTACCTATCATACAACTACTTAAACGATGTGACCATAGGGTATAACCTCGGAAGGTTATTCCCTACCTACTATGGTCACCTAATGTATTTGGTCGGATCCTAATGATCGACCAAATGGGTCGAGTTCGAAGGTATAGGCGATTTATTAGATCGCCTACCCTACGACTCTAGACAACGTGGTAAATCAGTGGGCATAGTCCCAAAGGACTATGACCAACGTGATTACACTCACGTTGCGAAGTTCAAACGAACTTCGCATTGACCATTACTGGTCAACGCTGAAAGTCAAACAAAGTTTGACTTTCTGACTCGAAAAGCAGTAAAAATAAGGAAAAGAACGAAAGAATACTAACCCAGGGTCCCCGAATGCTAATCCCGACTCAAGAACTCAGGTATGAAACAATGGTTTCAACTTAGAGCTCTCAAAATCAGAATTCTAGTGAGAAATGCAATGGGGGTGGATGGGTATATATAGTTTTCGGGTAACCGTTAGGATCGTTTCTTGGAAAAGGGGAAACGATCAAGGCCGTACACTTGTCCAAATGTTATGGTGGCTAAATCTTGATCTTATCTTGCTGATTAGGCAAGTTTAAAACATGTGGATGGGGTTTAATCAGCTGCAAGTTGCAAAAACAAACATTGAATCTGGTCTGAAGGTGCCATGCGGCCCGCTTTAGATTTATGCAAACACAATGCGGGCCGCTTGGGCCCTCTGATCTGCACATATGTTTCAAAAATGACAGTTTAGGTCCCTGCACGTGTTTAAGGCCATTTCCGACACTT
This sequence comes from Helianthus tuberosus, assembly GCA_030545235.1. NCBI lineage: Eukaryota > Viridiplantae > Streptophyta > Magnoliopsida > Asterales > Asteraceae > Helianthus > Helianthus tuberosus. The sequence goes on from JARYGA010051102.1 coordinate 24,509, forward strand.
CTAAGGCCCGTAAAGCCAACTTTAAGGCCCTAAAATGATGCCTAAACATTGTGGACTTGAAACATGTTCAAAAATATGTCGGATGATGGTTCGTTTGGTCGTACGAACGCGATGTTCGCTTAATTACGACGGAATGCGCATAAGCTCGAAAAACGATCCAAATGACGTGACGAATGGATTTTTCTTATGGCGAACACTAAAATATAATGTAGTCATGCTTACATAAATTTTTGGGTGTCCGGATGTATTCAGAACGTAAGTTATGCGCGAAAATGCAAACTTGTGCACTTTTTGACACTTTTAGTCCCTGAATGACCCAAAAGTTTATTTTAGCACACCGAACCCCTCAAAGCCTATTTCTAAGCTATATAAAGGATATTTAAGGTGTGTTTAACTTATGGTCATGTTCCGGAATGTCTGTTACAGTTCAAATTGGCATACTTTCGCAGTTTGTCAACTTTAGTCCCTGTAAGCGATTTAACTTGATTTTGCCATACCAAAGCCTTCAAAACTTATTTCTAAGTTATGTAAAGGTTATTTAAGGTATGTTAAGCCAATGTCACTATTCCGGAGTGTTTGTTGCATTAAACTGGTTATATTTACGCATCGGTGCGCGTATAACCTTCCAGAAAGTGATTTAGAGTTTGAAATTGAACAAGAATTGATATGTGCAAATGATACACATATTTTTACAAATACCAAGTATGAAATACAATATTTCATTGCTTTGGTATTTGTTTGATGGCCGTGAAGGCACAGGTGTTACAGTCTCCCCTACTTTAGGAAATTTCGTCCCGAAATTTATTTAGAGGAAACTTGTGAGAGCTTGAAAGTATGAAGTTGAAAAGATCGAACAACATTGGTTAGGGTTCTTGAACTTTTAGCAACCTTAATAACATCATGACTGCAATGTAAGAGGGATACTTATATACAAGTATATGAAGCATCATTGGTGCGTCCACCGTACCTCCATTACATCGTTCTCATTTCGTTATTGTTGTCACTATCGGTTCTTACACATAATAAACCTTGCTGGTTTTCTATGCACTAAATTTCATAATTATGTAGGCCTCCATAATTAGAAAATTCCTTGCACAGTTCACACAGTCTATTTTATAATGCGTAGGGTAAAACCAAATGAACAATCCTGTGATGAATGTGACTAGACCGCCATAGAGTCCCGTAGACTAGATCAATAAATGATCTAAATAGACTATCAAGGAGTCTGTCCAGCTACATCACTAGATGTCATTCTTCAACCAAATTGTGAATCAATCCTTTAGACTAGACCACTAAAAAGGGTCTGGAGTGGTACTATATAAATCCAAGGGTCTTAACTATTACATAGAAGCCCATTAAGGATTTAAGGTAGTACCTTTGAATATCCTGCTACGAATCTCTCATATGAAGATATGAAAGATCCTGCGAGGATTTCGATAACGAATATCCAGAGTATTAAAAACACAAAAATGCATGAAAGAAAACATAAGATGAATAAACACATAGTCACATAACCACAAAATTGCTAACTAGAAGTTTGTTCTGCTAACAGAGTACATGTATTTAAAGCACACTAGGAATCCATCTTGTAGATTTCATTTGGTACTTTAAACATTTTCGAGAATCCAACTATAAAGATAGAAAGATTCAAAAAGAAAATTCGATTTCGATTACTAGAACTCGAAATGTTCGAATTAAGGTACATAAAGAATCCAATTAAGGACTCTGATTTGAATCATGATCATCCACAAGGGTCTAATTATGGAGATAAAAAGATCCCATATGGATTGTAGAAGTTGAAGATGCTTTGAATTCTTGCACGGGATGTGCTTAAGTCCAAACATGAAGTAAAATGCTTATGAGGTTGAGATGCTAGATATGTCAAGGCGACATATGAAGCAGAATTTGAAGGTTAAGTAAATGTACGAGAAAGATATTTTTGAAAACTGTGCATGGGGTTCTTCTAAGAAAAATATGTTTAGTGTTTTTGAAACCTTATATATAATATTTTGAAATCATAAAGTAGGTGTACTAGGTAAGTATATTTATAAAAAAAAATGTTTTAAAATCATGCGAGATGAATTTTGAAATTATGTATAAGGTTTTTGAAAAAATTAAATGATGATTTTCGAAATCATGCACTTGATAAGAAAATGTATTGTGTTAATATTGTCTTCAGACTATATGAAATATTTTGAAATTTGAAAGGTTGGTTTTGATAACATGGCCAATGTTTTTGAAATAACATAGACAATGTATCTTGAAAAATTGTTTTCAAACTATATGAAATGTTTTGAGATCATGACGATTGTTTTGAAATACTGGTACTGTGTATGTTGAAAAATCAAAATGTAATGGGTATGAGATTTGAAAATATCCTTAGTTATCCAACCAAGGATTCAAAGGTACTGATGTGCAAAAAGCATGATTACTCATAGTTTCACTTTATTTCATGTACTTCGTTTCTTAGAATGAAACGAGTACTTAGAACTTTCGAGGAAATTATGAGCGATTTCTTGTAAGAGAGAATCACAAGAGTAGTTCGTAAGGAACATAGTTCCTTAATGTAGGTAACATAGGAAAAGTCATACACACATGTAACTATACTTGTATATCAGAATTGCGAACAACAACTTTTATTTATGAACAAGACATATTGTTTCACAATACACGAGAACAAAAGAAACAAAGGCATAAGACAGTAACATCCTTTGTTCAGCCGAATGCTCATCCAAGGGTTGGATTTGCATTAGCAAGCTTTGGGCAGTTGTTCCTGAAATGGCTCGTATCTCCACAGTTGTAGCAAGTACCACGTGGGAAACGAGCTTGAGTAGGGTTGACTTGGGGTTGGGTAGCAGCAAGGTTTGTAGCAGCTTTGTGTTGGGCAACAAAGCGGCATGTGTTAATCAAATGTCCCCACCGTCCACAGTAGGTACATTGGGAGCAGGGTATGAGGTTTGAATGATGACGGTTGCATCGCTTGCACCATGGGGCAGTTCCCAAGTACGGCTTCCTAGCTGGTGGCATCGCTACCTGGCTAGGTCCCGCTTGATTAGATGTAACCTCTGCGAGTTTCCTTGAAGCCTTACGCTTCCTTGATGTTTGTGCAGGCTTGATTTCTGCTTCCATTGGTAGCTCTTGAGTGGCTTCATTATCGAGACGAGAGGCTTCATTTTTGAGACGAGCCATGGCAATGCCTAGATCCACAGACTTCAGTATCACCTCGCCTATTTGCTGGGCAAATTTGGCTGTTTGCTCGGACATTTGACCAGTGCTGAGAGGAATAGACATTCTAGAAGAAAATGAAAAACAGAGAAAGAAACGAGTGAAAGGTTATTGGATAATCAATACAGAACGGCAACGAATGAAAATTATGATCATTTGTTTGTTACCTAAGGCAAACAAATGAGATGGCGACAAAACAAAGTAAATGGGTACATTGAGATGATGACAAATCAAAGTAAATGGGTCAAAAATAATGTATCGCGAAGACATGCTCGCCTATAAGTGAACACTCATCCCAAGAATTCCCAGGTAAGCACAACTGGTCTCGCGTCTGATGAGATGTATACGAAGTGCTTGCCTAGACAGAAAACCCAGAATACAGGCATTCACCCTTCCAGTTTGCACGTGTTCACATTACTTAAAACCCAAAACCTTGACGATGTTTTTGAAAACCCAAAAGGGTTCAAAACCATATAACAGAGAGTTCAAAACCTTATAACTGAGGGTTCAAAACCTAGTAATCAATCATCCTAGAACAGATGATTAATTTTCAAAGCGGTTTTGAATTTTATGTTCTTGTTGTGATCGTCGCCTAAGGATAGGTGACGGTATTGTTTTATGACTAAACGCAAGTAAACTCGCGTTAGGGTCCTAAGAAGGTTATAGACTAGGTCAAAGCATTACTAATAACCTAATTCCCTATAACCATTGGCTCTGATACCATCTTTTCTGTCACACCCCGACCACGTGGAACATACAAAACGTGGCGGAAACATCGGGGAGTGTTGTAACAGAATTAATGTTTCACAACCATGGAAATTAAAGTTTCGTTTTATTCAATAAAAGTATTACAATGTCTAAACAAACATGAAAATACAACATAATTAACTAGTCTGCATCTTTTATTGTCACTAAGGCCCATGTCCGCCTAAGTGTATCTTGATCAATCCTATGCTTCATTTCCTGAAACACATGTGAAAATAGGTACATCAGCATAAAATGCCGGCGAGTACATAGGTTTTGTGAAAATAAGATTCATGACTTCTGTTTAAGAAAATGTTTAGTCATGAACCTTGTAATTTGCTTTGTCTTTGTAAATCAGTTGAAAAAAAACAATAAGTTCAGATGATACATATAAATAAGTGAATAATGCATGGTTAAATGAATAGCCATGTAAAAATGAGTTTGTATAAGTTAAGTTGTTTGTAATTCAATGTCTTGCGAAAAATATGTTATTTGCATAAAATGTCAAAATGTCTCAAACTGAAATGATTCAAATAACGCTACGACATGTAATACCATACAAACATTTATATATAGGAAGTACCAGCGGCGTATCCACCATGCTTGTATCATATTACACCCGCATCGTTACTTAATCACTTAATCAAACCAAACCAACAATGTAAATTGTCCATGTATAAATGAATTTGTCAAATGTATTGAATAATATGTCAAAATGCATGATCAATGTAAATCATGTAATGTGTAATCTAAATGATATGTATGGCTAGTGAAAACGCATCAACTAAACCATAGGTGAAATGCACAAAAACAAAGTATTGAAGTAAAACTGTGTTTAAATCAACGTTATGTTTTGTGTAAATGCATGATCAATGTCAATCATGTTAAAATGTCTATGTCTAATGTCTATGTCAAAATGTCCTGTATGGCTAGCGAAATGTGTCAACTAAACCATATGCACAAGAACATAGTATTGAAGTAAAACGTAGTTTAAATCAACATTATGTCTTGTGAAAATGCATGATCAAGGTCAATCATGTTAAAATGTCTATGTCTAATGTCTATGTCAAAATGTCCTGTATGGCTAGCGAAATGTGTCAACTAAACCATATGCACAAGAACATAGTATTGAAGTAAAACGTAGTTTAAATCAACATTATGTCTTGTGAAAATGCATGATCAAGGTCAATCATGTTAAAATGTCTATGTCTAATGTCTATGTCAAAATGTCCTGTATGGCTAGCGAAATGTGTCAACTAAACCATATGCACAAGAACATAGTATTGAAGTAAAACGTAGTTTAAATCAACATTTTGTCTTGTGAAAATGCATGATCAAGGTCAATCATGTTAAAATGTCTATGTCTAATGTCTATGTCAAAATGTCCTGTATGGCTAGCGAAATGTGTCAACTAAACCATATGCACAAGAACATAGTATTGAAGTAAAACGTAGTTTAAATCAACATTATGTCTTGTGAAAATGCATGATCAAGGTCAATCATGTTAAAATGTCTATATGCATGCTATACTGAATATGTACATTTATGTGGTGTTGTTCCAATGCATACATCCAAGCCTTGCGACTGTGGTGATAAACCCTTTAAACAAATTAAAGGTTTATCTGTCTTAAATATCATCGAATTCGGTCATTCCTTTCATCCCCTTTCCCTGGGACGTCCGGAACGGGAGTTGTCAATTCCTATGGTACCACTACCTACTAACGAACGGCGTAGCTAATGTTAATGAATGTATTGTCCCATTTAACAAACCAAATGTCATACCAAAATGTAAGCATGTGAAGAAATGAAAATGTACTAAGTATGCAACAATGAACATACATAGCATGTGACGTGATGTGATGTAAAACAATGTACTAAGTATGAACTAAATGAACATACATAGCATAAAATGTCAATGTAAAACGACGTACTATAATGTACTAACAAACATAGCAGGTATATGATATGAAAACAGGAAAACATGAAAGTAATAAGTAGGCACATGTGTTCCACCCCAAAACAGTTTGGAAAACAGTAAAAGAGGGGTCTATGTACTCACTTGAGATTGCTCAGTAGTCCTTGAGTAACAACCAAACAAAGCTAGAGATCACGGAAATCAAACGGCACCTAATATAGGTAACTATGTTAATTAACCGGACCTAAATCGGAAGATTGGGTAGCATTAGGGTTTGTAAACCAAATGAGTGTAGGAACTCATATGATATGGTTTAACAAAGCCTACATACTAAATGAAACTTAACCTAAGTGTCTACGACCCATTACGACCCGTTTAGGTAGCTTATGCTACTTTAACGCGTCGTTCGCGTGAAACGCGTTCGGACCGCCTAACTAGTCCTATGACAAGTGTTATATGCCTAAACAAGTTACATAATCAGTTATGTGGCAAAAGTTTAGGTTACATATGCTAAATTACCAATTATGCATGAAAAGGGTATTCTGGTAATTTACCTAAGGCATATAAACTACCTATCATACAACTACTTAAACGATGTGACCATAGGGTATAACCTCGGAAGGTTATTCCCTACCTACTATGGTCACCTAATGTATTTGGTCGGATCCTAATGATCGACCAAATGGGTCGAGTTCGAAGGTATAGGCGATTTATTAGATCGCCTACCCTACGACTCTAGACAACGTGGTAAATCAGTGGGCATAGTCCCAAAGGACTATGACCAACGTGATTACACTCACGTTGCGAAGTTCAAACGAACTTCGCATTGACCATTACTGGTCAACGCTGAAAGTCAAACAAAGTTTGACTTTCTGACTCGAAAAGCAGTAAAAATAAGGAAAAGAACGAAAGAATACTAACCCAGGGTCCCCGAATGCTAATCCCGACTCAAGAACTCAGGTATGAAACAATGGTTTCAACTTAGAGCTCTCAAAATCAGAATTCTAGTGAGAAATGCAATGGGGGTGGATGGGTATATATAGTTTTCGGGTAACCGTTAGGATCGTTTCTTGGAAAAGGGGAAACGATCAAGGCCGTACACTTGTCCAAATGTTATGGTGGCTAAATCTTGATCTTATCTTGCTGATTAGGCAAGTTTAAAACATGTGGATGGGGTTTAATCAGCTGCAAGTTGCAAAAACAAACATTGAATCTGGTCTGAAGGTGCCATGCGGCCCGCTTTAGATTTATGCAAACACAATGCGGGCCGCTTGGGCCCTCTGATCTGCACATATGTTTCAAAAATGACAGTTTAGGTCCCTGCACGTGTTTAAGGCCATTTCCGACACTTCTAAGGCCCGTAAAGCCAACTTTAAGGCCCTAAAATGATGCCTAAACATTGTGGACTTGAAACATGTTCAAAAATATGTCGGATGATGGTTCGTTTGGTCGTACGAACGCGATGTTCGCTTAATTACGACGGAATGCGCATAAGCTCGAAAAACGATCCAAATGACGTGACGAATGGATTTTTCTTATGGCGAACACTAAAATATAATGTAGTCATGCTTACATAAATTTTTGGGTGTCCGGATGTATTCAGAACGTAAGTTATGCGCGAAAATGCAAACTTGTGCACTTTTTGACACTTTTAGTCCCTGAATGACCCAAAAGTTTATTTTAGCACACCGAACCCCTCAAAGCCTATTTCTAAGCTATATAAAGGATATTTAAGGTGTGTTTAACTTATGGTCATGTTCCGGAATGTCTGTTACAGTTCAAATTGGCATACTTTCGCAGTTTGTCAACTTTAGTCCCTGTAAGCGATTTAACTTGATTTTGCCATACCAAAGCCTTCAAAACTTATTTCTAAGTTATGTAAAGGTTATTTAAGGTATGTTAAGCCAATGTCACTATTCCGGAGTGTTTGTTGCATTAAACTGGTTATATTTACGCATCGGTGCGCGTATAACCTTCCAGAAAGTGATTTAGAGTTTGAAATTGAACAAGAATTGATATGTGCAAATGATACACATATTTTTACAAATACCAAGTATGAAATACAATATTTCATTGCTTTGGTATTTGTTTGATGGCCGTGAAGGCACAGGTGTTACATGGAAGCTTAAGAGATGGAGCAGAGGAAGATCGCCAGGATGAAGAACTATGATGGAGAACAAGACATCGGCTTGTATTCCAAGAGTGGTGTTAGTGAAAAGACAATTTTTTCTCCAAAAGTTGAAACTGCTTATAACACAAAAGGTTCTTCTGAAAGTGCATCTCAGGGATCAAGCAGCACAACAGGATTCTCTTCATTTCCAACTTATGATCCACAGTTTTCTACAACAAAGAGTGGCAAAGTTCTTCAATGTAACATTGCATTAAAGCTTGAGAATGATCAGAATTATACTGAGGAAATTGCAAAAAGTCACATGTCTTTGTTGGTGACCGTGCTTGAATCCTATGGAGGCCTAGTTGCAGGGATGATCGGAAATCCAATGCTCACGAAAGAGGATTACGATCAAATTGATGCCGAAGAAATGGAATTGATGGATATTAAATGGTGCATGGCTAGTGTGTTGAGACGGGCTGAAAAGTTTAAACAAATCACAGGCAGAGATGATTTTCGTGAGGTACATGTTTCAACTTTAGGTTTTGATAAGTCTAAAGTTACTTGTTTTCGTTGCAGAGAAAAGGGGCATTTCAAGAGAAAGTGTACAAATCGAGAAGCAAGTGGAGCTCAAAACCCTTTTGGAAACAACGATTACTACAAAAAGGCGATTTATCATCAAGTCACACAACAGCCATATCAACAACAACAGGCACCACATCAGGCTCAAACTGCACATGGTAGAAAAGAAATTGAAGATTCAAAGAGAGCATGTTTGGTTAATCAGGGCAAGGATGGTGGATTCAGTTGGAATAAATACATTCCAACAGACAGCAAAGTGTGTTTAGCAGATCAAGATGATGAAAAATTGCCTGAAGGTTTCAGTTGGGACAATTTTTCCCAGATCAAGAATTAATGGCCAAAGAGATGTCCAAAGAGATGTCAAATGTTAAAGCCTGTATTGCTAATGCTTATGATGAGTATTAGGCAGCAAAATACAGAAAAGTTAGGGAAGCTGAAGAGGAAAAATGGAGAAAAATTGAAGAGGAAGAAGAAGAAGAAAGGTTAAAAGCTGAAGCTGAAGCCGAGAAAAAGAAAAGAGTTGAGTTTTTCCAAGCGAGAAGAACAGTCAAAGATGTTCCGGAATTTGAAATCAAAGTTGATACTGAAGCAGTCAAAGTTCCTGAAAAGTGTTTGAATTGTGATTCTTTGATCATGCAAAACAACGAGTTGCTATACAACATAAAAAGATTGAAAGAATCTTATGATACTTCGAACAGAGAGATTAACAAGTACACTGAGTCGAACAGTGAACAAGCCGTTGCATTGAATACACTCAAAGGAGCTTACATGAGATAGCTTGATGATGTCAACTATTACACAGAGAAGTATGCTGAGCTGGAATTGAAGCTGGCAACACAAAAGATTGAAACTGAAAGAGTCAACAATTTATTTAAAAGTTACTCATGTTCTACTTTTTTTGTTGACAGGATTTACCCGATCGTTGAAAGAATGAAGACATTTGAAAAAGAGAAGACTTCGGAAGAAAAGAATTCCGAGACAAAAGAAGAGGATGAAGTAGAAATTTCTGGTAAGAAACCAAGTGTTGTCTACAATAGATGTCCGCCCCCGGTCGAAAATGGATATTTGTCTCGAAATCCAAATTCCGAAAGAGTCAAAAAGGCAATTAACTTACAGTGGGAGTCAGGGTCGTCGGATAATTTGCCAGAAAATATTGATGTTATGTTCACATCGTCTGACACTGATCATGAGTCCGAGATGATTAAACGTGTGGTTGATCAGGTGTTAGATAAAGATGACATAGAGGAGTAAAAAACGGAGTCCAAATCTGAGTCAAAGTCTGAATCCGACAAGTCAAAGTCAACAATCAAAAAGGACAAACGGGTTTATAATAAGGAATTTTTGCTATCATAATCTAATTTGAATGACGAACCGGTCAAAGTAGCATATACTTTGAAAGATTCTGACAAATTATATTCTGATGAGATTTTTTCAATAAGAAGTGTTAGAATTGAAATGATTAAAAAGGTTTTCAAAATTACAGAAATTAATATTTCTGAAATAAAAGATTTAAATCTTTCTGGAAAACCTAAACAATAGACTTCAAGAGATAAACAGAGAATTAACAAGAAAATGGGTTACAATTGTGGTTAACGTTTTCAAAAGAAACCAAACCATAATGGTAATGTCAAAAAGAAAGGTCTTGGATTTAATCAACCGAAAAATCATAAAAATGAAAAGTTTATAAACCAAAAACCGTGTTTGTTTCAGGAAAATCTTTAGAAGATGAGAAAGAGCAAGCATTCAGAAAGCAGACAAACAAAGAATTCCTTGCCAAAAAGCAAGAAGAAGTGAAGAAAAGTGTTGCTCAGAAGACTACAGAGACGAGAACCTATTTTCAATGTAAAACAGTAGGTCATATTGCAAGGAATTGTCCAAAGGCAATCCAAACAAAACAGGGAGTCTCTGGTAAACTCAAAGAAAAAGTTGTTGAGAAAACTGAAATTTCAACTAGAAAATTTACAGGCTTTGAAAATTCAACTTTTGAGGTTGGAGAATATTCAAAGAATGTGATGAAAAGAAAAGAAAATCTGAAAAACCAAATATGGGTGGTTAAGGGTTCAGGAAACAGTTCAGGTGATGAATCTGATTCCACAAAATCAGAGGAGCCACGTGTTAAAGAAAAGGTTGAGAAATCAGTTCCGAATGTGGATGATGTGAATTTTCCACCTCTGCGGGCTGAAAATTTTAAGAAGAAAGTTGGAAACGTTGAAATTTCAAATCAATTTTATTTTGACAAGAAGAAATTTGATGTTGATAAGGTTTTCAACAGAAATGTGAAACACATTTTTGGAAAAATGGTCGATGGTAAGGCCAAAGGAGTTAAAGAATTCTATGCTTCCAAAATGAATGTTCACAAGTCTGTTGAAAGTAAAGATGAAGAAGAGGTTGTTACACCCAAGGAAGGAAAGGCTTGGGTGGATATATTTTTCAAAGAGTCAAAACCTGATTTGCCGGAGCTCCCAAGTTGGTAATCGCGGAGCATGAATCGGCATTTTTCTTGAAAATTTTTTTGAAAATTTTAAATTGAGAAGTGTGAATTGCCGGAACTCCCAGGTTGGTAAGTGTGGAGTAGGAATCGGCACCTTGAGATTTCAACCAACAGATGATGATTGGTTGAAAATGTTTGATATTTGATCTTACAAGTGGTTAATCAAGGTCATTAAGTTGAACTTGATTTAACTATCATTTAAAAGTATTGGTAAACAATGTGATGAGTTTTCCCCTAACCTACAAATGGTTAAATCCAATCAACAAAACTAATTTTCCGGAAAAACCATTTTGATTAAAACAAACTTAAGTGTTTTGAGATCATAATGGGAAAAAAAAGTTTGTTGTGAGGGGGAGTTCTGATTGTTTATGCCAAGTGGATGGAGAATTGAGGCAATTCGATATCAGTTGTCATGTTCTTCTACAATTTGTTTTTAATTTTCTTTATATGTGTTTGTATTTTAGGGGGAGTATAATTTTCAGAAAATCCAAAAACATTAAAAAATTTGAAAAAGCCAAAAACATGATAAAATGAAAAATGAGTTTTTGTTGCTTAAAAGAGGAAATGATAGTACATCAGTGGACTGTCACAACACGCTAAAGAAATGGACAGATAAAGTGTGATAAACGGTCTCACTAAGGATGTGACGGTAGGCTCAGCTAGACTAGTAGATTTGCGATAACGATACAAACTTAAATGAAAAGGCCTAGTTGTAGTGGGAAAGATGGTCGAAAGCATAGTACGTAGTTTTGTCCTTCTTGACTGTGTACCTACTCAGTAATCGCTGATTGTCGAACGACATAAAACTGGTTAAGTTTGTGAACTTTCACAACTTTGCTGAAAAGTCATTGTGATTCTGCATTTCATTTTGCAAAGATTTAAACTTGTTTTATTTCTTTATTTTGTTTAAGCATTGGACATCCTCTGCGTATACGTGAGTATCAACCTGGATGTTATTGCCTAAACGTTCTGCTTTATTTTCTTTGGTGTTTCGTTTAAGCTTTGGACCTCCTCTGCGTATACGGAAGTATCGACCTGGTGGTTAAAGCCAAAACAATTTCAACTTGTTTTATTTTCTTATTTTGTTTAAACATTGGACTTTCTCTGCGTATACGAAAGTATCGACCTGATTGTTAATGTTTAAACATTCTTCTTTATTTTCGCACAAATCACAGTTGATAAAAGTTTAAAGGCATTACTTGAGCCTGTGTATTGCATGATGAGGGGATATGCTGAAATCGTGGGGTCCATAAGAACGTAGTGCAAAATTAATATACCTTAACGTATCGGTAAGCATTTCGAAAGTTTTTTAGATTGAGTTTAAGTGGATAACAATATCGTCAATCTATTTGAATTGTTTAGAACTTAAAATGTGTAAAGCTTAACGGTGTTGGTGATTGGTCTCATAAACTGATATGATCTTCTTGCACGAACTCACAAAAATATTGTTTGTAAATATTTCTTTACTGCCTTCTCATTCAAAAATCTAAAAAGATTTTAAGTGTGTTTTAGCATATATTTTGAAAAATACAAAAAGATTTTTGATAACTGATATTGAATAGCTGATTTTCAAAATTCCAAGTGCTAAACTTGATGAACAGGTTTGGGAGAGAGTGTATGAAGAAGTTTTTACAAGTGGTTTGCAAAGAACAAATCATTTTGAATATTTTCTGCAAATAGTTTCTAAATTTTAAATATTTAATCTTTGAGAAACTTATGTGTGTGGTAAAGAATTGCAGATATGAAGATTGACCAAAACCAAATTATGATATCTGAGCAGATGGTGATTTCCAGACTGCGATCCCAGCTTAGTGAGAGGGGGAGTCTGAGGACATCAAGAAAAAGCTCAGAGATAGGTTGTGATTCTGAAGAAGAAAAAAAGAGATTGATTGCGGATGCTTACAATGGGGAATCTTTGGAGAGAGTGAGCAGACTGATAAAGACTGAAGATTTGACAACCGAAGACTCGACACTGAAGACTCGTCAACATTCGAGGGGAGTCTGTTGGTGCATGCGTCTGTCGACTTCATCTTGTATCGAGTCTTGTTAGTAGAATGTTAGAACAGTGCACGTAGTTCAAGATTTAAAGGTATTTCTCTTGAATGGAAGGGGTTTCGCTTAAAAGGAACTTGTGCAGTTCAACATATGCTGTTTCGCTTGAACTGACAAATAGTCACTTTCAAGCGAACTCAATTGCCTATAAATACCACTCAAGCGAATTCATTTGTAATCTTCTTGTTTTCGGTAGCGAAGCTCTGCCGAAGTGTTCTCAGACTTGTAATCGATCTTAAATCAATATACGAACAGTTGAAAGGGTGAATCTTGCTGAATTGAACTTGATACTTGTGTTTCCGCCACTCGTATTGAGATAAACTCTTCTGATCGACTCATTTAGGTCTGAAAACGATCCTACAAGTTGGGTGTCTGGAAACTGGTGGACCTGCCTGATGGTCACAGGAAGATAAACACCAAGTGGGTGTTCAAGTGCAAGAGAGATGATCGAGGAGTTGTTATTCGAAACAAAGCTCGACTCGTTGTCCAAGGCTTCAGTCAGCAGGAGGGGATAGATTTCACTGAAGTATATGCTCCGGTTTCTAGACTTGAAGCAATCAGAATCTTCCTAGAATTTGCATCTTGGAAAGGATTTAAAGTTTTTCAGCTAGATGTGAAGTCGGCATTTCTCTATGGCAAAGTGAAAGAGGAGGTGTATGTCGGACAGCCACCGGGCTTTACCGACCCAATCCATAAAGACAAGGTTTATCTCTTGGATAAGGCGTTATACGGCTTACACCAGGCCCTGAGAGCCTGGTATGAGACTATGTCTCAACATCTGTTAGCCAATCACTTCATCCGAGGAAAGATATACGCCACCCTCTTCACTAAAGAAGTCGACAAACATCTTCTGATAGTTCAAATTTACGTGGATGACATAATTTTCGGGTCTACAAATGAACAACTCTGCAAAGATTTTGAAAATGTTATGAAGTAGAAGATTGAAATGTCATCAATGGGTGAGATGAAGTTCTTCTTGGGGTTTCAGGTTGATCAACTACCCGAGGGAACGTTCATACATCAAACAAAGTATGTTCATGATGTTCTGGAGAAATTCGGGATGTCAGGAATGTCTCCAATGTCCACCCCGTTAGCGACGAGCCATGGGATAAACCCTGATCTCACCGGAGACAAGGTAGATGAAACGTTGTATCACTCCATGATCGGATCGCTGATGTATTTGACGTCATTAAGACCGGATATTATGTATCCAACCTGCCTCGCAGCACGGTTTCAGTCAAGTCCCAGAGCATCGCATATGGTAATTGTGAAAAGGATTCTACGCTGCCTGAAAGGAACTCCATCACTAGGGTTGTGGTATCCAAAAGAAGGCGATTTTACGCTTGAGGAATATTTTGATTCCGATTTCGGATGCTGCAAAGTGAACGCTAAATCAACAACAGCGGGGTGTCAGTTTTTCGGACCACGATTGGTCACTTGGCAATCCAAGAAGCAGACCTCTGTCGCTTTATCCACATGTGAAGCCGAATATGTATCTGCTAGCAGTTGCTGCTCTCAGATCTTATGGATCCAGCAACAGATGCGTGACTACGGTTTGCAATTTCTTAACTCCCCTATCTTTGTTGATAACGAGGCAGCTATAAACATAACAAAAAATCCTGTTCATCACGCTAAAACCAAGCATATTGAAATTCGTCATCACTTCATCCGAGACTGTTTCGAGAAGAAGTTGATACGAATAGAAAAAATCCACACTGACGAACAAAAAGCTGATTTACATACTAAAGCGTTTTATAAAACTCGTTTTCAATATTTGTTAAAATTGAACGGTATGAAGCTTTTATCGGTGTTGGAGGAGATTCTTGGCGTAGATGAAGGAGACATTGTAGATGATGTTGAGAAGCAATCTGCAATGGTTTGTCGATTTTTTACTTGTTTTGGTCTTTAGGGGGAGATAGGTTATAATTTCACAAAATACAAAAACAATAAAAAATTGAAAAATCCAAAAACAATAGAAAACCGAAAAAGACCTAGTGTATAAAGGGAAAATGATAGTACATCAGCTTGACAGTTACGGTATGTGTTTTGGTCAAAAATTACCGAAGCAATTTAGTGATCAAATTAGTTAAGTGAGGTAGTGTGCTAAAAAGTGTGTTAGAAATATGCTGGTTATATTATTTGTGAAAACAGGTTTCAGGATACGACTCAGGATATTGAGCTGTATCAACGATCAAACTATGAGCAAAAAATAAAGGAAATAACACGGGATGTACGAGGAAATCCCTTGATCAATCTAGATCGCCGGCATAAAACCTCGTGAGCTGACAATCGCAGCTGCCTAGTTCTTCTTATTGCTTCAAACGTCAGGATACAGTGCAGGATATTGACCAGATCGCTAAGTGTTACAATGCTTTGTGTGAAAGTAAAAATTGCGAGAGAACAAGTGTGAGAGTGTAGTGAGTGTAGCTGTGATGTCCTATTCGATCTGATATACCCACCTATTTATAGTAACGAAATACAAACAAAAATGCCTACAAATATGGGATGCTCCGAATATTCCATTGTGAAGGTTGTAGACCGAGTAATGCGGCTTCAACGTCTTCATTTGAACGACTTAGACCGAGTCTTCCGGAGAGAGGGTCTTCGTGAACGTTGCTTCTTCTGGACGCGTACTCCTGCACACAACCCGTTAGTAATCCTAAGGATACCATTCAGGATGTTACCAATATCCTGAATGAGCATCCCGGATATGAGCAGATATCATACAATCAAGATATAACTCAAGATATTTCCCAGGATATGGGCTTAGAATTTTACCCATAACAATTGTCCCCAAAAAATGTTACCGTTTAGTATCCTGGCACTAACGGTTATATTTTTTCCGGAGACCGAGGCAATTTAAGAGATTAGACTCATGATGTGACCGTTTGCAACTACTCAGCCTATATTTTCTCATCACCACCCTATAACTTCTCATCCTTATCCCATTTATTCTTGACCGAAGTGAAAAAAGGTAAAAAGTTCTCTCTCTTTTCCATCTTCTTCTCTCTTTCGGTTCAGCATTCCGACGATAATATGACGAGGCAAACAAGATCGAGTTCCGGAGACTCCGCCCCCACATTCATACAATAGAATCTTCTCCAGGATCCGGAAAAAGAAATATGTACCTTTGATAGCGCCCATTTGTCGGCCCTGAAATCCTCTGGTATCTTCCCGGAAGGGACTGTATTCCGGCCGTTTGACCGGGAAATCCGGTCGGACATGGTTTCCGACGATTGGTTGTGCTTTAGTGCCTTTCCCTTCACCTTAGGGTTACGGTTCCCCTTTCCAGACTTTATCACTGAATTTTTCAACATTACAAAAATCTCTTTTAGCCAGACAATGCCGATGCTTTGGCGTGTTTTGTCCGTTCTTGACCAGATCAAGAAAAATCACATTCCTGAGCTTTCTGTTCATGACCTCCCCCTAGCTTACCGGCTTAGATGCCACGGATCCTGTAGATTTTTGTTTTACTCCACCTCCGGCGAGCCGTTGATACTTCGTGCCACCAGGAACGAGGAGAAATGGCAATCCAAGTTTTTCTTTGTAAAAAGAGACTCAATCCCTGGTGGAACGGAATATCCGGTGAAATGGTTGAGAAAGGGTGGGATTTAGGGTTTAAGGATAATCCTACCTTATATCCTGTTATATATCCTGAGCTGATCAATTTTCTATTTATTGTTTTGTATACAGCTGATTTTAGGAAGCTTGCACCTCCCCTTGCTGATTCACAGAAAAGGATCGACGCTATCAGACTCCTTCCAGAGGCTGAAAGAAGTTTTAACCCGTCTCCACCATCTCCAAGCCCTCTTTCCAGTGCAAACATGTCTGGTAAGGATCCTGCACAATATCCTGCATACATGTTTTTATTCGGCATATTTAGGAAAAAATTCAACTCCCTGTATGCAGACTCCAGCAAAGTCCCAATCCTCCTCGATCTCGTTGAGCTTGACAGTTACCCTACTCCAGTCACGGTCAAGAAAGAGACCCCTGCTGCCACCAGCTCCAAACCGCTCCCAGCTCCTAAAGCTAATCCGAGGACTCGTGCTTCCACCTCCAAGAAGAGGAAGAACTCCGAAGTTAGTGCTCCAGGCTCTGAAGGATTTTCTTATGATGAGCTCAGCTTCACTGATTCCTTGGAACCGATGACATCCTTCCTTAATAAGGTAATATCCTGACCCTACATCCTGCACATATATCCTGATAGAATATCCTGACAGGATATCCATGTTAGCAAATATTGATTTATACCTGACTTGCTTACTTACAGGGCCTCCAGCATCTGCTCCACCTGTACAACGATGCCTGTGGTACTGCTGCACTCTATGAAGCCAGGATTAAACAGCTTGAAACCACTGTCGCCGACCAAGGTGCCATAGCTGAAGTGAAGACTCGGCATTATGAGGACAAGCTGAAGAAAGTGACCCAGGATGCTGAGATCAAGTTGGCCACTGTCCAAATGGAACATGAACAGGCCATGGTTTCTTTCCGGGAAGGAATTAAAGCTTCTGCCATCGTCTCCCTGCTACAAGCTCGTATTAAGATGGCCTATGAGGCCAAGGGAACAGGCCTTGAATGCCCATCCTGGCCGGTTGAATCCTGGGTGGCAAAGCTGAAGGAGCTTGGAGGCAAGGCTGTGCCCCTTCCTGCTGAAGCTGGTGAATCCTCTAAGTCGGCAGAGGTGGCAGACAAGGCTGGAGACAAGAAGGATGTTGGAGCGGATGCTGGGATGGATGCTGGTGAGGATGCTGCTCAGGATGCTGAAGCTGAGAAGGCAGAGAAGGTTGGAGAAGATGCCTCTGTGTGAGGGCATTCAGGTGGGCAATGATGGATATACGTGCCAAGGCCGGAGCCCACTTTTTTAAAATTGATCGTTGGTCTGTAACCCTAAAACAATTTACTTTTTCTGCACTTTACTTTCCTGCATCTAGACAATATGATGGCCAAAGGTGGGGGGATCCTGAGTTTCAGGTCGAAGCCCTTGGTCATCAATGTTAGTATGTTTTGCTTTTTGAACAATATAACAGTTGGAGGCGGATGGGTCTCAGTTTGGGACAAAACCTTCAACTGTTAGGTAAATATGGTAAGGAACTAATTGTGCTCTTGGTGGATGGTCTTTGGTTTGAGGTGAAACCAAGAGCACAACTTTCGGTACGTTAATAACATAACCCTTTTCTAGCTTTATTTCTGTTGTTATATTTTCACTATATGAATTTTACTTGTAAAAAATAATTTCGTTTGAACATTCTTGGGAACACATTGTAAATGTATCCTGAAAGATATCCTGATCAGGATACTGACACACAATTTATAAGTTATCCAAATAAAAAGGAGAGATCATACCAGGAATTCCCTAAGGAATCACTTCCAATTTTCCACCATAGGAATGTCCCCAGTGCACACTTACAAACTTGGATCCATCCTTTAAATTGTATGATATGTGTCCCCTGTGTTTAACATAGGAATGTAGATACAGTCATACTTTAGCTTTACTAAATAGATCCTGAATATCCAGGGGTAAACCCTCGACATCCTGGGCATTAACCCTTAATATGCTGGGGATAGACCCTTAATATGCTGGGGATAGACCCTTAATATGCTAGGGATAGACCCTTAATATGCTGGGGATAAACCCTGATTTTCATGCGCTACAGGCGAGAGTGTAAAAACTCCAAGTCTTAGAAAGGTGAAAACCTTTAAACCTTAGAGGGTATGAAAATACCCTTTCGTGAGAGAGGGTGATCAATCCTCATATACCTTTAGAATCCAGGATATAGCCAATAGTAACGAAATTGTCAGCCACTTTTACATGAACTGGTCCTGTTACCTTGAACTATCCCCAGATGACTTGTGCTCCAGGAGAGGTGTTCAAACCCAACTCGAAAGAAAGGTGAATACCTTTAAACCTTTGAAGGGATCAGAGTCCCTTAAACGTGAGAGAGGGGGCCAATCCTCTAATCTTCTGAAATATCCTGAGCGTATATCCTGGAGTTACATCCTGACACATATTCTGCAAAACAATCTTAAACTAAGGTGGGTGTTAGCTTGGCTAACACCCCTCCGAGCCTAAGTCAGTATTGGGTTCAAGATAATAAACGAATTCAAATATATTTAAGAGAGATAGAACACATACCATTCTGGGATAGAAATTAAATTCTATTCTTACTTGAAATAGAGCTTTAAGTGTATAGCATTCCAGGATCTTGGTAGCATTTCCCCTTCCATGCTCATGAGTCGGTATGCCCCTTTTCCTGATTCTGATTCAACTTCATATGGTCCTTCCCATTTCGGAGCTAGTTTTCCATCGGCATGATTAGTGGTATTTTGAAAAGCCTTTCTTAACACCCAATCTCCAACTTTGAACCTTCTAGTCCTTATATTCTTATTGTATGCTCTGGATATCCTTTGTTGATATGCTGCCATCCTTAGTCTTGCTGCATCTCTTGTCTCATCTATGGTGTCCAAATCCTGGCACAAAGTCTCAGGATTCTGCTCAGGATGCTGCAGGATAGATCTCACAGTAGGTATCACCATTTCCGTTGGGATCACTGCTTCCGCTCCGAATACCAAAGAGAATGGTGTCTGGCCAGTTGCATTTTTTACCGTTGTTCTATCGACCCATAAAACAAAGGGTAGTTCTTCTGCCCATCTTCCTTTTTTGGCTCCTAATCTCTTCTTCAAGTTGTTAACAATTATCTTGTTTGAAGACTCAGCTTGTCCGTTTGCTTGAGGATGTACCGGGGTGGATGTGATCATCTTGATTCCCCAACCCTTGCAAAAGTCAGTAGTTCTCTTGCTTATAAACTGAGAACCATTGTCACAGATTATTTCGGCTGGTACTCCAAATCTGGTCATAATATTCCTCTTTATGAAGGATACTACTTCTTGGTCTTTGACTTGAACAAATGCTTCAGCCTCCACCCACTTAGAGAAATAATCAGTCATTGCCAACATAAAAACTTTTCCTCCTGGAGCTTTTGGTAATTTCCCTACTATGTCCTTCCCCCATTTCATGAACGGCCAAGGGGATATTATAGGATATAGTGGTTCAGCTGGTTGGTGTAGTATGTTACTATGCCTTTGACATGCATCACATCTTCGAGCATATTCTGTAGCATCTTTCCTCATCGTTGGCCAATAGTATCCTATTCTCAACACCTTTGAGAATAATGACCTGCCCCTAGTATGGTTATCACAATCCCCATCATGTATATCCTGAAGTACTTCTTTAGTTTCGGGATCCTCCAAGCACCTTAGATATGGTCCTACAAGAGATTTCTTATACAAAATATTATTTATAATGGTGAATCGTGATACCTTCATCCTAAATGCCTTAGGATTTTCGTCACTAGGGATGTGTCCTTCTTTGAGATATCTTATGATTGGAGCCGTCCAGGATTTAGGACCCTCCTCAGGATATTCAGCGACAGGATCCTGGATACTTATTACTTCTTTATCCTGAGGATTCGTTGCAGGATACAAGATATGTAGTACTGGTATTTGGGTTCCTTCCGGTATCCTGGCCGATGATCCCAAGTTTGCTAAGGCATCTGCTTCAGCATTATCTTCCCTTTGTACCTGTTCAAGTGTAAAAACATCGAAATATCCTGCTAATTTTTTGAGAATATCGAGGTATTAGATTAATTTCTCACCCTTAACTGCATAGGATCCATTAAAATGATTAGTAATTAACAAGGAGTCAACATATACTTGCAAATTGTTGATATTCATATTTTTAGCTACTTCTAATCCTGCAATTAGAGCCTCATATTCTGCTTCGTTATTGGTAGCAGGAAATTCACACCTAATAGCCTGGGGTAATATGTCCCCCTGTGGCGATTTTAGTAGTATTCCCAATCCTACTCCTCTAACATTAGATGCTCCATCAGTGTACAATGTCCAGGATCCTGAGGATTCTCCTAATTGTTGTACTTCTAGGTCTACCTCATCCTGAATGTCACTACTGAAATCAGCCACAAAGTCAGCTAGAGCTTGTGATTTTATGGCATTTCTAGGTTCGTATACTAAGTCATAAGCACTTAACTTTACTGACCACTTAGCCATCCTGCCTGACATCTCGGGCTTCCTAAGCACATTCTTAACAGGATAATTGGTCTTAACATGAATTCTGTGTGTTTCAAAGTAATGTCTAAGCTTTGTTGATGCCATAACTAGTGCTAGTATCAACTTTTCTAAATGAGAATATCTAGTTTCTGCATCTAACAAACTTTTACTAACATAATAAACAGGATATTTTTGACCTTCATGATCCTTTATAAGGACGGCACTTACAGCATTCCCTGATACCGCAAGGTATAGGGACAGTGGTTCACCATTCTCAGGCTTCATCAATAGAGGTGCAGTTGAAAGATATTGCTTCAAATCCTGCAGGGCCGCTTCATGCTTCTCACCCCATTCAAACTTCTTGTTCTTCTTCAGGATATCATAAAACTCTTTGCATTTCTCCGAGGATCTTGAGATAAATCTGTTCAATGCTGCAACTCGTCCTATTAACCGTTGAACATCCTTCATGTTTGAGGGTGATTTGATATCCAAGATAGCTTTAATCTGCTCCGGGCTCGCCTCTATTCCTCTTTTGGTCACCATATATCCTAAAAACTTTCCTGCCCCTACTCCGAAATGGCACTTAGCAGGATTTAGCTTCATGTTATATTGATCCAGGATATCAAATGCTCCCTTGATATCCTGGAGGTGATCCTCAGCCTTTTTAGATTTTACCACCATATCGTCGATGTATACTTCCATTGTGTCCCCCAGTTTATCTTTGAACATCATGTTCACCAATCTCTGGTATGTCGCACCTGCATTTTTCAAACCGAAAGGCATAGCAGTATAACAATAAATACCTGTTGGTGTCATGAAGGCATTATCCTCTTGGTCCGAAGGCTCCATTTGAATCTGCAGAAATCCTGAGGATGCATCCATGAAGGTTAACATCTCGTGCCCGGCGGTAGCATCTACCATTGCATCAATATGAGGAAGAGGAAATGGGTCTTTGGGACAAGCCTTATTCAAGTCTTTGTAATCTACACAAACTCTCCATTTCCCATTCTTCTTTTGAGCCATGACCACATTTGCTAGCCACTTGGGAAATTTGACTTCTCTGATCATCTTGGACTTCAATAATCTCTCAACTTCTTCTTGGATAATTGCATTTCGTTCAGGAGCGAACTTCCTTCTCTTTTGATGTACAGGCTTGAACGACCTGTCAATTCCAAGCTTGTGAGTGATAATGTCTTTGGATATACCTGTCATATCCTCATGCTTCCATGAAAATGTTGACATCCTGCACTTTAAAAAGTTAGTTAATTGATCTTCAATATCCTAAGGGATATTGGTTCCCATGAGCACCGAGGTATCTGGATTATCCTGATCCAGGATAATTTTCTTCATATCCTGCTCCGAAGCCTCCACGATATCCTGGGCCCTTATCTTTAATTGCTATGTTGCACTAGGTTTGGTTGAGGATTTCATCGAGGATGAGTAACATTCTTTCGCCTCTTGCTGATCACTATCAACCTTGATGACCCCCCAAGGGGTAGGGATCTTGATGCATTGATGATAAGTTGATGGAACAGCCTTCATATCATGGATCCATGGCCTGCCCAGTATGATGTTATAGCAAGATAGGGAGTCCATCACACAGAAATGTTGTATCGAGTTGACCCCTTCAACATATACTGGTAGCTTTATTTCTCCCACGGTATTCCTAGCTTCTCCACTGAAACCAACGAGCACAGTGGACTTCGAAGTAATGTCCATCAGAGATACATTCATCCTCTTCAATGTTTCCAGCTGAATTATATTAACAGAGCTACCGTTGTCCACCAATATCCTGCGTACAAAATGGTTAGCAACATACAATGTTATTACGAGAGCATCATGGTGAGGATCCTGCACAGTATCCCGGTCATCACTGTCAAAAGTGATCACTTTATCAGTTGTAAGGGTGGTCATCCTGGCTGCTTTGTCTCCCCTTTTAGTCTTAGCCTCCTTTGCATGCCTCTTGCCGCAGAATACGAAGTTCCGCAAATATCGGATCCTCCTGAAATAAAGTTGATTATCTTGGCATCCGCAGGAGGTGATGCTGCTCGTTCAGGATCCTTCTCAGTATCCTGAGCCTTATTCTTCTTTCTTTCGAGGAGATCCTTCAGATATCCTTTGTTCAGAAGATAACTTATCTCTTTTCTTAGAGCAATGCAATCCTCAGTCACATGACCAAAATCTTCGTGGAAGGCACACCATTTGGATTTATCCTTCCAGTCAGCTTTTTGTTGATTCTTTCGAGGTCACCTAGCTTTTTCTCCTAAACCCTGCATAGCATACATTAATTCAGGAATGTTAACAGAAAAGCAATATTCAGATAATTCAGGATATTCTTCAGGATCCTCATCTTCAACAGCATTCACTTTCTTGTTGTCATTTCTACCATATGGCTTAGATCGATATGGTTTAAATGAGGATTCTGACTTCATATTAGTTGATTCGTAGGTAGTGGATGAGTTCATCCTTTCTTGCATCTTCTTATCATCCTCCAGCCTGATATATCTCAAGGCCCTGTTTCGAGCCTCGTCCAAATTCCTGCAAGGATTCATCACAAGATCCTGATAAAATTGGGAATCCTTTTGTAGCCCCATCTTGAATGCTTGGACCGCTGTGGCAACATCAAGGTGCGGGATATCCAAGGATTCCCTGCTGAATTTATTCACATAATCCCTTAGGGATTCCTGAGGTCCTTGAGTTATCCTGTAGAGATCACTTGTTAGTTTTTCAAAACTCCGACTACGAGAAAATTGACTATTAAATAAATTCACTAGGTGAGCAAAAGATGTAATCGAATGTGGAGGAACATTTAAGAGCCATTTCAAGGCCGATCCTGTTAAAGTAGAACCAAAGCCTTTACACAAGCATGCTTCCTTGAGCTCTGGAGGGATAGGATTAATCTCTATTCTTTCCCTATACTGGGCAATATGCTCTTCAGGATCCGTCGTCCCATTGTAGAGTTTCATGTTGGGGGGTTTGAAATCTTTTCGGAATTTCAGCATCACGGATAGGATATGCGAAACGAGATATCCTGTGGCTATCTTGGGACACTTCCAGAATTGGCTGGACCACTCCAGGTACACTGGATATTATGTCCTTCAATTTCTGAAGCTCCCTAGTAAATGTTGACATCATACCTGCTTCCTGCAAAGATCCACTATTATTAGTAGCAAGATTATTACTATTTGACATGTTACCAGTCTGAGGATTCTGGCCATATCCTGAAGCATATCCTGAGCTCCTCACAGTTGACATCCTGACCGAGGAGGGTATTTCAGGAGTATGATTCTGGGAACGACTAGGCACAATATTCCCCCTATTATCCCCAGTATACACAGCCGAACTGAAGTTCAAAGTTCTGGGTTGTAAAGGAGTAACAATATCCTCAGCGGATCTGCTTGAGCTAGCCTTTAAGAGTTGTATTTCTCTTAACAGCATTTGGTTAGTTTCCTATTGCTGCCTCATTTGTTCCTGCACACTTCCAAATAAGGTTAGAATTTCATTATTAGAGGCTAAAACGGGAGCAGATCCCTGAATACTCAGAGTAGGGATAATATCCTGAGGTTGTGAAGAAGCTGGCATCCTTGGAGGAGGTGGTAGAAGCACCGAACCAGTAGTAGCAGAAGTTGTAGCAGACATAGTGGAGGAGCTCATGTTTGATCTTGAGGCCATTGTGGACAATGTGGCAAAAAGTTTTGAAAACAGAAAACCGATTAACGATTTTACAAAGATTTTTAGTAAATATAGCACCACTTGCCCCACGGTGGGCGCCAAATTGTTTTGGTAAAAAATTACCGAAGCAATTTAGTGATCAAATTAGTTAAGTGAGGTAGTGTGCTAAAAAGTGTGTTAGAAATATGCTGGTTATATTATTTGTGAAAACAGGTTTCAGGATACGACTCGGGATATTGAGTTGTATCAACGATCAAACTATGAGCAAAAAATAAAGGAAATAACACGGGATGTACGAGGAAAGCCCTTGATCAATCTAGATCGCCGGCATAAAACCTCGA
>JARYGA010051103.1:0-27002 GCA_030545235.1 Helianthus tuberosus
CATTTCATGGAGATTCAGTTTTTGTTCTCAATAAAGTTTAGCTAAACGGGATGGATAACATTGTTAGACATCTTTCTTGACTGAGGATTAACAATGTTATCCATCTCGTTCAGTAAAACATTATTGAGTTTAGCATGATCAAAATTAGAAGTTTATGGTAGTTTTATTTAGTGGCGTTGTTGTTGTTGTTTTTTTTTTGGCGTTTGATTTGCTTGTCCGATCTTATATTGTTTGTTATGTAACTTTGAAGTAGCATGTTATGAACAAATAGGTAGAAAATAAAGATGGAAAAAAAATGATGTAAAACGCCAAACTGAGATCTGTTTGTATTCTATAGGATTGAAATATACAAAACGCCAAACTACTCTACACTGGCTCTTAAAGACCATCTGTGTGTTCTGTAAGAATGAAAAATACAAAACGCCAACCTACTCTTCACTAGCTCTCGAAGACCTGTCGATCTTCTTTTAATTACGGCCTGTTTGCATATCGATGCGTAGTGTCCATAGCCTTTACAGTTCTGAGCTCTGACACTGTCTTTCTTTGGCCTCGGGTTTCGACTTTGATTTCTTTTTGTCGATTGTTATCTCCTGTTTAGATTTCAGGCGCTTCCGAGAAACAGAAGCTTTGGATTTATACCCAACAGGGACTCTTATAGGATTCTTGTCGTTTTTATATTGACCGGTTATCTCGGCAAATCTATCCCTAGTAATAGCGGGAGGAGCAACAATCTGCATATCTTGAACATTCTTCATATAAGATTGAACATGATCCTTGTATAAGGATAGTTCCTCTTTATTACCAGATAAACGGTTCAAAGTATATTCCGTTGAAAAAATAATATCTCGCATCTTACTTTGCACACCAGGATCAAGCTCAGTCATATATTCACGACTAATTGAGTATTCAGGAGAGCAGTTTGGTGAAGCCTCTTTGCGCCATCTATTCAGAATGTATTGTTTTGGAAATTCCCTAATGTCCATAATTCTCAAAACATAGAATATATGTCTACATAGCAAACCAAACTGTTCAAAACGCCTGCATGAGCAACTGCATGTGTAATCAGACTTACGGAACATTACCTGAAAAACGCCAAAAACAATATCTCTATAACGCCATGCAGAGAATGTTTGTCTAAAAAAAAACAAATTGCATATGATAAAAACGCCATTAACAGAAAACGCCATAAAAAACAAAACGCCATTATTTACCTCAAATAAGGATGTACAAGGCTGTTGAAAGTCATTTACGTGAAACTTAACAAACCCATCAGGCTGATCTTCGTAACATTTATATATGCAATCCGCAACTCCAATAAGCTCAGCTTGAACGTCACAAAAAAATACTTTTTGTGTATATGTCAACAGCTTGCCCTTCTAACAATTGGTAATTACTCTTCAACTGGGGTCGTTTGTATCGAGATTCATGATCATTTTTCCGGTGTGTGTGACACTGTGCTTCTATTGCAGTCTCGTAATGAGTCATGAACTCAACAAGAGTAGCTTTCGAATTGCACACTTGACCAAAAAAATGATTCTCACTCTCCGACCTCGATGTCGTTCGCATAAGACCAGACATCTCCTCCATTCTATAGTATGCAGGGATCCAAGATTCCCTAAGTGCAAAAATATCAGATAGCCAGTCATTATCTGCTAAATTGAACTATGCGATAACCGTTTCCTATTCTGATTCAAACTCTTCAGGTGTGAGAATATCCGTCCACACAACACCACAAATACGTTCTTTAAAATTGGTGGAATTGGATGGCCTAACACCAACCTATGTATAACATGAAAACGCCATGCATAAAAAAAAACATATAAATTAAACAAAGACAAAACATAATTAAAAAAACACTAACAAGGTAAAGAACGCCATGTATTTTAAAACGCAGTGTATCCTAAAACGCCAAAGGTAAAAAAAGCATAACAACCTTCAGAGAAAGTTTATGCATCACATGCCACATGCATAACTGATGCCTCGTGTCAACTAATACAACAGAAATAGCCTTCTTCATTGATGGATCTTGGTCAGTGACAACAACTTTTGGTTGAGAACCAACAGCTTTTAAAAAAACTCTCAACAACCAAATATACGTATCAACAGTTTCCGACGCCAATAATGCTGCACCAAATGGAACATTGTAGTGATGATTGTCTATACCGGTGAACGATACAAACACCATAGAGTATCTGCATATGAAAACGCCATGAGAACTGAAACAATAATAAAACGCCATTTCATGTAAACTAATAAAATGCCATTGCATTGTAAACTAATAAAACGCCATTGCATGTAAACTAATAAAACGCCATTGCATGTAAACTAATTAAAACGCTATTGTATGTAAACTAATAAAACACCAAAAACAGAAGAAGTTGAATTATAAAATATTACTAGTTGGAACGATACGTGGCGTCAAACGAAATCACATCTCCAAACATGTGGTAATTACGTTTGGCTTGATCGTCACACCAAAAAAGTCCCTTTAAACGATTCTCTTCGTCTGTGAAGTAATCAAACGAGAAATTAGGCTGGGAATGTTTTTTTTTTCATTCAAATGTCTTACAACCATATCAGCGTCATATTCCCCTATAAACAAGTTAATTTGCCTCTTATAGTTCTTAAATTCAACTTTACTTGCACCCACGTCTTCAAAACCACTAAAACAAGTCTTCATAACATTAAACGCCTTTATAGGACCCAAGTTCAGCTTAGACATGCTGTGTATAACATGCTTCTGAAGCTGAGTGAGGTATCGTTCAGTTGGAAGAAAATGCTTATCAGGACGTTCAACAAGATCATGATTGTGCTCCTTGACAAACTTATACACATTCTATGATCCAACCTCAAAAAGTACACATAACAGTGCACCACAATCAGTCCTCTTTGAAAAGTTGGATCGCACTAATCGCTCCTTTTCATTGGGGTCCAACGTATCAACCTTTTTGTCCTTGTATAACCCAGATCTCGTACACAAGTAATACTTAATATGTAAGACACCTTTAGAGTTTGTCTTTGTAGTCCCTTTCCTGACTGAAAACCCACACTCCTTGGCATACTTAACATACATTGAATAACAATCATCGAGGCTTGAGAATACCATGTCCATTGTGGGCTTTATTTCTTCACTGACGTCAGGAATGATAAATGGTAATCCAGTTTTGGGGCAAAGCTTTTGACTCGAGGAAGCAACTTCGTCTGAGAAAACACAGTGAGGAACAGAAAAATCAGAAAAACGCCATTAAAAATAGAAAATGTCTCATAATAACATTATATATTAAAACGCCATTAATTGAATAATAAACATGACATAATAAACACATAATTAAAAAACGACATGATAAAAATGCCATGAGATGAATAATTAAAAACACTTAATAGCATAAATAATTAACAAAATATAACATCATAATGAAAACGCCATAATTAACAAAACTGATGTTTACACAAATTAACAAAATAGTAATAACTGATGTTCACAAATACTACTAAATAAAATTCAAAACTAATCAAATAGATGTAAAACACCAATGATCGTGAAAACATAAGAAATATACTAGAACGTAAATGACAATTAAAATTAATATTGAAAACTCCAATTATCAGTTCTTAGTAATTGTTTAAATACCAATTAAAACGCGATTAAATTGCATAATTGAATAACGCTATTGAAAATCATACAACACATTATAAAAATACTAATATAAAAAAACAATGAAACAATGATAAAAGAACAAAACGCCATATCTGTTGCATGATTTGCTGGAACAAAAATAGAAAACGCCAACGAATTTTACTTTGTCGAACAGAATCCACGTTAAACGCCATAGATCTGAGAAAGCTTGCAAAGGAGGTAACAGCTAACAAGAAATCTTTGGAGTTTTAATTTGAAAGAGATTTATAACGCGAATAAGGAGGTAACGTATAAAAGGACAATCGTACCCCCGCATAACAATTAGCACCCCCTGCCACGTGTTGGGCCACGATCCGTTCTCACCGTTCTCTCCTGAACCCGTTTCTCTCTCTCTCTCTCTCTCTATATATATATATATATATATATATATATATATATATCTGGTTTGGTTAACGTACAAGAGCCCTTAACCTACATTACGTACGCGATCATCTCAGCCGTCAGATCTACATCCCACATTGAAATCGCATGTTGGTTTTTTGTAACAATTTCGCATGTTAGTTTTTTAACATGCGATTTCATCAAAAATTACCACATGCGAAATTGTTACAAAAAAACATGCGATTTCATCAAAATTATCACATGCGATTTCATCCATGCTATTTTATAACATGCGAGTTCACATCGCGTACGTAGCGTACGTTAAGCCATTTTGTACAATACACTTTATATATATATATAGGAACGAGATCAAGAGAGAATGGTGAAAAGTGTGAGAACGGTGAGAACGGATCCTGGCCCAACACGTGACAGGGAGCGCTAATTGTTATTCGGGGGTATGATTGTCATTGTCCACTTCCCGCTAAACAATGGCGTTATGATTCATTTGCCCAAAAAAAATTTAAATATAAATGGCGTTTTCATCTTTATGCTAGTTTTACATGGCGATTTTTTTAAAAAGTATATTTTTTACTAATGGCGTTTTCATCTTTATGCAAGTTTTACATGGCGTTTTTTTAAAAAGTATTTTTTTAACAATGGCGTTTCCATCTTTATGCTAGTTTTACATGGCGTTTTTTTTTTAAATATTTTTTTACGAATGGCGTTCATGTTTTTATGGCGTTTTATTGATATCCAATAGATATGGAGTTTTTGTGTTTTCTACTTGTTTTAATTTAGTTTTTATAACCCTTTTTTTTAATGTTGTTTATGTTTTAAATGGTTACTATTTGTTAATTATTTTAATCATGGCGTTTTCTTTGATTTGCACAAATACGATAAAAAAACACACAACCAAACATGTAGATGTAATAATGTAAAGAGTAAAACACAATAATCAACATTAAAATCCATGGCGTTTAGCTAATCTACAAATTCTTCCATTCTTTGTGCTATTCTCTCGTCTGCTGTGTCAAACAATTCACATATTTTTTGTCCCCCTAAAGCCATGAATGTTCTTAAACTATTTTTCTATAGTTTTCTGTTTTCATTTTCGCTATGAAGCAGGATTTTTCCAATATATTTTACCCTTGGTTCATTTAGCTGTCTTTGCTGGAGTTGATTTGGGGCATCTTCTTTTGCCAAACCACTTCTCCAACGAGCTATATCCCCCATGTATGTTTCCATATGCCTCATTGCGAAAATTTCACAGTCGAGCACGTTAGACGTTGTCCTCCAATCCATCTTTTGTTTGAAAATCTTCGCCTTGCTCATGATCTTATGCTTTGGGTGTTTTTTAATACGCAAGTAGTTTGCAAAAGCATTGTGCTGCAGTTTTACATTTTTTCGCATATATTAGTTTGGCGTTTTGTCAACATATTTCCTATATACAAAGTTTTTAAGATACTTACCAACTTTCCCACCCATCCATCATACTTGTCTTTAATGCTGACGTCATCCCCTCTGCACCGTTGTTGTCCAAGACATCAACTCTTTCGTGTTTTATGTTGAAACAGACAACATAGAAATGTCTTTCCCATATTATTGGCACGAAGACCAGTTCATAATCTTTGATGGTTTTATTTTTCTTGTCTCCTTTGAAACATGTATTTTTTAGAACAGTTTCCACGTTTCTGTTGAATTCTTTGTTTCGTATATTTTCTTTTATCGTTTCGTCATATGTTGGAGTATTCTGTAATATTGAGTACCGTATTTTAAACAACAAAACAATGTCCTATTATAATTTTATCAATTAAATATAGCAAAAGAGTTACCAGCAGTAATTCTGAGCAGAATAACCTTGAGGGTGATTCTGGAGCCTTGTATCTTTCTTCATAGTTCAGGATATGTGCCCAACATAGAATAATTGAGACGTGTGCTTGAAATCCTGGTTTCATGGTCTCACATATCACCCTCATGAGAAACTTTTCTCCCATCTTGAACACATCAGTCCTAAAAAAAACATCATTTGGATTTTTAGTTATACAAACTCATTCTATTATAATACATGGCGTTTTCATCGTTTTTACATGCATATTTTCAAGTAAACGTTATGAATGGAAAGTTTGGCGTTTTCTTTTTTTGAGAAAAGTGTACATACTCATAATCACCGTATCCAGTGAAGATGTATGTGGAAAGGTTATTTTCAGGGTTTGTCCTTGGTTCATGTATAACCACTTGCCTCCTTACATAAGGTGACAAACATGTCCTGCTCATTTTTTTATCTCTCTTCTCATCTTCATCCACATTCTTTTTTTATATTTTTATCTTATTCATCATCTTTATCAGCTTTTTCATCAATAGGCAGCTCTTCAGGGTTTAAAATTGTATTTTCTTGGATCAGCTTTGTGATGTCTGGTGTGTTGTCATCATTACCTTTCTCCTGCACACCTGACATGTTTGGCGTTTTTGGTGGTGATGTGTTGATTCGTCCTGGGGTTTATTGGGTGTCCCTTCCTCTTCAAAACTTTTCAAGAGGTTTTTACCAGATGTAGATGGTGGCTCCTCATATGGCGTTTTATCAAACACTGCACCTTGTTGGTCAACACTTTTGTTCACCATATCCCCTTCAGTTTTTTCTAGTTCAGTGTTGAATGCCTGAATATATTGTGTTTCTGTCGTGGGGATGTTTGATGTCTTATCAAATACAGGCATTTTTGGGGTCTCTTCAGCAGGTTGCAAATGTTTTTTTATTGCTTTATCACTTCATCCACCATCCTTGAATTATCAAGACCTTCTTTTACATCAAGCATTTGTTTTAGATCTTGTGCCGGCAGCTCCAAAATCTCAGCAATATTCCTTTTAATTATTTTCCCCCATTGTATCTCGAAATGTGATATTCAAGTGTCTTGAAATCACAACTCCATCTCTCAATATCGTTTTCGTTTATATCTTCATCTGATGATATAGTATCCTCATCATCATCATCATATATGGGGGTTGTTGTAGCAGTCGAGGGTTCGGCGTTTTGTTCTCTGTCTATATCCCTTTCTCCTTCCCCTTCTTCTTCTCTTTCTCCTTCTCCATCTCCATCCCCTTCACCATTCCTTTTCGACTCCCCTTCCTCTTCTCCTTTTCATTCTCCTTCATTTTTCCATTTCCTTCTCCTTCTCCTTCATTTTGAACTTCAATGGTGTTTTCATGAACTCTTTCTACTTCAATGGAATTTTCATCAACTTTTTGCACTTCAATGGCGTTTTCAATTCCAGCCATCTCGTTCAACCTTTCTTCTTCATTTTCATCTCCTCCTTCTCCTTCTTTTTCATTTTCAAATTCTTTGGCGTTTTCATAAACTGTTTGCACTTCAATGGCGTTTTCTGTTTCAGCCATCTCCTTTTCCCCTTCTACTTCATTTTCATCTCCTAGTACCACCTCATTTTTAAACTCAGTTTTATGTGTACCTTCTTCTCTTCCAGCTCGCATTTCTTTGGCGTTTTCATCAACAAATTTTGAGATGTTCTCCAACAATGTCATACATTGTGAGTATTTAATGTGTACCAGGAGGTTGTTTGGGTATTCAGACTTTGACTGTTTTAACAATGCGTTCATTTTGTTGTAACAGTCTTCTAATTCTTTGTATGCTCCATCCAATTTATTAGCCATTTCCTGTTATATTAAAAAAAAGGATTTTGTTGATCATGGTGTTTTGTGGTTTTTTTTTTTAAATTTATTATTTGAACAACATACCTCTTCAGGTTCATTGTTTTGTTCTTCTTTATCAGCAAAAATGTTGTCATACTGTGTTACTCCTCTGACAAGAGCATGGTTTCCTGATGCAGAAACTTCAAACATCATTTCCCGGCTTTCTCTATCCTCATTCATCATCATTTAAAGTGAAGCCTCTTCATCATCATTGAAGGGCATGGTGTTTTGCACATCATAGTCATAATGATCATCATGATCAAAACCATCATCATCATCAAACTCATTATCATTGTTATCAGCATGCTCATCGACCCTGTGAACATTATCTTCATCTTCATTCTCAACATCATCACCATCATCTTCATCATGAACAACAACCTGCAATTTTTCTTGTGTTTTGGGCTTGCTTTCCTTAGCTTTTTTGACTGTTTTCCTTTTTACTTCATTGCCAACAAGGCGTTTTGCCATTGCACTCTCAAATAAGTCAAGAGTATCTGTTGTAACCCAATCAGTTGGGTATCCTTCTTTTCGTTTCCATTTTTTCCTATTGCAAGCATCGTTCACCAAGGCAAGCTATAACAAAATAGATTTTTCAAATGACAGATATTTTTTGGCATTTTAATGACACACAAATGAATAGTGAAATTTTATTCTTAACGCAAGTATGATCAGTGGCCCTGTGTAATGCTTTTTGGGAGCCCATGCGGTTTTGGCGTGTTAACTACACCGGTTCATTTGGTTTATTTGAACGTTTGGTGTGACGTTGTGCAAGAATTGTTTGTTGACGACTGCATTATCAGTTGCATGCCCCATTATAGTGAAGAATGCTACAAGGAAATTTAGGCAGAAGTCTCTCCCAAAGCCATGCATCATAGGCAAAACGTTTTCAAAGTATGTCTGTTAACCTAGCCCAACCCTTGGAACTGTGCTTTCCACTCAGCCACCACCTGGTCTTTAGTTGTTGGTCTTTTTTCATGCTCACGGGCACCCTTCCATTCGGTATACCTGTTAAAGAGTTTATCAATTCTTCATTCATATGTATGGTATGGTTGCCAACATTTAGGCTGTTTGTCTTTTCATTGTAATTTTCAACCAACCAGTAGGCAAGCATTGTCGGTACGGTGTCTATTTTCAACCTTAGTGTAGCACCAAACCCCATTTGGTGTACTGTCTTTCTTTGATTTTCGTTTAGATTCATAAACCACGCAGTCAAGTTTGTAGGTTTTGACGGGTGGTCCGTTGGACAACCCTTAATCATGTTAAAAGACGAATTAATCCTTCACTTAATCGTGTAATTATCTTGAATTAGATAACTACAGTTGTGTATGTTTCAGGTGCGGTTCGGGAGCTTAAAGAGGAGAAAATGCAGCTTTGGAAGGATTAAAGATGAACGGGTCGTGCGCGAGGAACAAAAGATGGAATAAAGCACAAAAATCAGGATGGCACCGTAAATTACGGTCCCACCGTAATTTACGGTGGACCTGATTGTTGCCTGGAGCTCACCGTAAATCAGTTTCTAAACACCGTAAACATTTCATGTCCACCGTAATTTACGGTGGAGCCGTAAATTACGGTGGTGTCTGCGGAACAACTTGTAACTGCCTCATTAAAGTCGGTTTTATTGTGTCTTTTCAAGTATTCTGATGATTGGTCGGTTTTGGAGCATCCTAGGGGCGATTTTGGCTGGGGGTACTTGGTTGCAAACAATTTCTAACATTTGTTTTGTGTTTTCGATTTGGATGAACATTGAAACTTTTGTTATGATGTTGATTCGAGCCATGTGTGGCTAAACACTTTATGATCGTCCTAGATTGAAGGTTTGCTTGAGACATTTTGTATTTGATTTCCTAATTTCTAGAATAGCAATCCTTATCTTTATGGTTGGTTTGTTATGGTGTGTGATTGTTTGTTAGTAACTTGTTAATTCTTATGTTAATCTAGTTTGAAACCATACGTTCTTGGTGCCGTTGGCAATCGAGATATCATGGGTAGAATTAGGATTGGGTAAGGGTTGATTGATCATCGGGTAACAACCTCACGTTCTAGGAATCTGAGTATTTAGTTCCCTTTCATCACTGCAAGTAATCACGCATGAGCTATGTCTATGTAGTTCTTTCTAGTGGAATGATAATATGAATGTCGAAACAAACCGAAAATATAGGATGGTCATTTGTCTCTAATTTGCTTACAACCAAACTGTTCTCTTGAAATTTACTTAGTTTAATTTAGTCTAAAACCAATTCACTCACATAAACTCTCGAATCTTATTTCTTTTGCAATTAGATTAATTTAGTTAAATTAGACAAACTTTCAAATAACACATATTCCACAAACTCCCTGTGTTCGATACCCACTTACCACTATCTATATATAGTTGTTTTTGGGATTAAATTTGCGTGTACCATGACATTCACGTCAAATTTTGGCGCCGCTGCCGGGGAGTAGTGCGCAACGTGTGTCAGTTTGTTAGTTTTGCTTTGTTATTTTCGGGTTTACACTGGTGTGTTTAGTGTGCAGGTTCTACAGGTGCATGCATACTAGAGGTTCTCACAAAGCTTCACCATTGTCATTTGATCCGGAAATCGAAAGAACACTAAGGCAAAACAAACAAAATGAAACGCTACTATTTACACTACCAAACCTGGGCCTCTCATGGTTGC
This sequence comes from Helianthus tuberosus, assembly GCA_030545235.1. Classification (NCBI taxonomy): domain Eukaryota; kingdom Viridiplantae; phylum Streptophyta; class Magnoliopsida; order Asterales; family Asteraceae; genus Helianthus; species Helianthus tuberosus. Next base: position 10,381 of record JARYGA010051103.1, read on the forward strand.
TCATCGTCGACCGGGCGTAAGATGTAGCCCGCTTTGTCAAACTCCAAGGTGTTGATGTCGTTCCCATCCAAGTATGGTTTTAACCGATGACCGTTCACCGTTTGGTGCATATTTGTTAGTTTGTTTGTTTAAGGTTGGGCGGTTGGGTGGTGTTTTGATATGTTGTGTTTGGGTTGGTGCTTGATGGTGGTGTCATGAGGTGGAGTAGGAATTGTAGTGGAATTTGGTATGGTTGTGTTTGCTGATGGTTGTGTGGAAGTAGGTATAAATGATGAGGTTGTTTGACCCGTTGTGGGTGGTACTTGTGTTTCGTCCATGATGTTTCTTCGTGTAATAGGTGAAGTAGGTGAACCAATGATTCTGTTTTCGCGTAGTAAAACTCTGTTTTGCCTTAGTGTTCTTTCGATTTCCGGATCAAATGACAATGGTGAAGCTTTGTGAGAACCTCTAGTATGCATGCACCTGTAGAACCTGCACACTAAACACACCAGTGTAAACCCAAAAATAACAAACAAACTAACAAATATGCACAACAATATACAAAGGGGAAACACAACCTGACTAATAATAGCGCGGTCCCGGCGGCCCAAACATGGAAGACATCATGTCGGTCCATTCACCGAACGCAAACGAGCCGCTACTACTTCCTCCTTGTTGTTGTTGCGCTCCCTCTTGTTGCCTCGGGTCAAGCCATTGCGAGTGGTGGATCGGCGGGGTTGCATACGAAACACTACCATCATACGGTGGTAGAGACGCATAATCCACATGTTGTGGATCCACAACCACCGGCCGACCGGCATGCCAATCCGCGTGCAATCTCCTTTCTTGATCGTCATGATAGCGATTATTTATTTCAACCTCTCGGGAATACGCATGTGTGCGATGCCATGCTTCTTGACGATCAAAATTTTGTTTCAAGGCCCGCTCTATACTTGCACTATTTCTCGTGTTTTGATCATACAACGTCCTCTCCGACCCCGACCACGTATCAAACACGGATGCCGGAGGGCGTTGATTCTCAATCACTTTTTGCATTGTGCCTTCATAAGCCCATCCCGGCACATAAGATTGCTGCGTATAATCATAAAACATCCCACCATGACCACTACCATAACCACCTTGACCAACATTTTCAACACCATGCGGCTCGTCCGCATAGTCCTCATCCCCACTCGGAACTACTTCTTCATCGCTTTCTGGCTCGTCCGGCTCACCCGGTAACAAATCTCGTGCACCCAACTTTAGTGCCCTCCACCTTTGCCCTTCCGACTTTAACTTGTGATAACGCTCCGACTGAGTATACGTCCAAACATTCCCCAACTTATCCAACGTAAAAGGCTGATGCCTTTTTGTTGCTCCTCGATCTTCAGATGTTATCGCCTTCTGTTGTTTCATCAACCCCGTAATTATTCGACAATACGGGACGATGTCTCTTCCTTACTTATTCCGGCAGATCCATAAGTGGTTCATGATAAGATAGCGTATAGGAAAACGCGGAGCCCCGTGCATTAACGAATAAAGAACAGGTACTTCAGGAAACCTCACCTGCTCTTTGTCCCCCCTTCTTCGAATAACATTGAGAAGACATATTGTATGCAACAATTTAGCTTCAATTTTTAAGTTCTTCCGGTATAGGATACCACTGTATCTACCGGGTAAAAACAATGCTGCCAACATATCATTCCATCGCGTATGTTTTTCCGGCTTCACCAGAAGATCATCAAGAGTCGGTATCATATAATCGCGGGCTGGCAGACTATCATACTTTCCAAGCTTCTTCAAAGTATCAAAAGACATTTCCACTGGAACTCCATTCACAATACCCGTCAGCTTCATATTCGATGGCCTGTCATATTGATTAACCTTAAGAGTTGCCATCCACTCTTGGATTTCAGTGATAAACAAGTTGCTTAACAACTAAGTGCCGACTCCCAACCTAGAGCCCGGAACTTGTCAAACACCCCGAACTGACCAAACTCAGCTTCTCGAACATCCCTTTCACATATAAAGGCCGCTGCCTTATTCTTCAACTTATTCATACAGTCATTATATAATGTTGGCTGCCATTCCAATGGTTGATCATCTAACGGTCCCGAATCCCATTTCGGTTTCTCCGTCATATCCAACTCCATCTCTTCTTCACTTTCACTTTCGCTTTCATCCACTCGACCCATGTATTGTCTCTTCCGTGGTTGTTGTTTCGGCTGTTTACCCTTTCCCTTTGAAGACGAAGATGAACTAGCTCCCGTCTTTTCTTTCGTTCGTGCCATTCCTACACACATTAGAGCAAACAACACAACCAACGAAACAAAATTAAACCCTCTTTTCCAAAATATCCCCACACTTGCTTGTTATCATGGTTGTAGATGCTAGTGAACCAAAAGTATATCAAGAATTTTTCAAAAATCGGGCATGGTGTCTCTACAATGTAGAGCATCCCAAAAGTTCACTACTTTAACCACAAATCCTACATCTACAACCATAACCATGTTCAAATAACCAATTTCATAATCATATCTAAGAACAAGCAAGTGGGTATGAGCAAGTAACCTAAATAACCTTACTTTTCACAATGTAGCATCAAAATATAACAAATAAGCTTTCATACCTTTGTTTGAAGATGCAAGAATGCTTGTGAAACAAAAGCTCCCAAAACCCCCCAAAATTTTTCGAACTAGGGTTTAGAATTCGGACCCTAAAACTGTGTTTTCTTGTAAATCTCTTGGCAAAATCAGAAACTACGTGAAAAATTAGTCAAGAAAGACTCCGATTTCACTTGATTTAGACAAGAATTGAGAAGGTTATGGAGGATTGAAGGTGAAAGAGGCTATGGAGTCTTGTGGGTTCTTGTGAAAGAAATGGATGATGATAGATAGAATGTAAAGTGAAAAGGATATGTGGCTGGGGTTAACTCTCGTAATCTGCTGTTATTATGTTAATTTTTTTTATGTACATATGCAGGAACGGGACCAACACATTGACAAAAACTGCGTACCGTAAATTACGGTAATACCGTAAATTACGGTACAACCTGAACCACAAATTTTCACCGTAAATCAGTAGAACTGCACCGTAAAGCCCAAAAGTTTTCATCACTCACCGTAATTTACGGTCTGACCGTAAATTACGGTACACTCTGACATCACTTTCTACCGTAAAGCAGGAGCACAATACCGTAAATACCAAATGTTTTCATAGCCCACCGTAATTTGCGGTCATACCGTAAATTACGGTATGAACTGGGCATTTCTGATTTGCTCGAAATTTGATTTTTTAAGGTCCATTTTTATATATTTTTTAAATTTTTCGATTTTTTTATATTTTTAAAAATTTTCAAAAGTGTGTAAAAATCACCCTACCCCCTCGAAAGTCCCGTGTTGTCCTCAACACAATGTTAGAGTAATTCGTGACCCGAATATCCCCACACTTGTTTCAAACACGGGTTTCAAGGAAATACGGCAATTGTGCAACTATACAAAACAAACAAAATGAAACGCTACTATTTACACTACCAAACCTGGGCCTCTCATGGTTGCTCATCGTCGACCGGGCGTAAGATGTAGCCCGCTTTGTCAAACTCCAAGGTGTTGATGTCGTTCCCATCCAAGTATGGTTTTAACCGATGACCGTTCACCGTTTGTTGCTTATTTGTTTGTTTGTTTGTTTAAGGTTGGGCGGTTGGGTGGTGTTTTGATATGTTGTGTTTGGGTTGGTGCTTGATGGTGGTGTCATGTTTTAAAAGAAGAAAAACATAAAAAAAAATTATAAAATGAAAAGTACAAAAAGAAATTTGTGGTTTGAGTGAAGAAGCTTTTTGTTGGTGTTGAATGATTTTAGTGATCAAAGCCTCCTAAAACCATACATTGGGGTCAATGTATCCCAAGTGTGGGGATGGGGGGAATTTTTGAAGATTTTAAAAAATTTTGAGCCAAGCGAAACGATGTGAAAATTTGAACACCCTAGATTAACCCCAAATTGGTGCACCGGCAACCCTTGATACTGTTTTCATTCTTGGTGAGAATTGTAGCCACACTTGTATATAAATAATGCTTATCTTTGATGAGAGTGGCTACGGGTGGGGGTGCATTAGAACTTGTGCTTGAATGCGATTTGAGTCCTTAGTTAGACATGAATGCAAAAAGGATAAGGGCATTTAGGTAGCCTCGTCGTTGGTGTGAGCGAGTGTGGGATTTGGGGGGTTGGACCTCATAAGTTATATATATGAGCATGGTAGTGAGAGGGGCGGGGGTTTGGACATTTAGTTGCCCATTTTGTGCCTTAAAAGCCTATCAATTGTTACCCCTAGCTACTTACCTAAAAATTCACCCAACTTGACCCGGTTTTAGAGTGATTAGTGACTGTTTAGTAGTATGTAATGTTATTTGATGTTATGTTGAAAGTATTATGTGTAAAAAAAAAAATCAGAAAAATTAGAAACGAAAAAAAATGGAAAAAGAAGTGATGTTTAGTTGTCTTGTATATAGTAGTTAAGTTTGATAGTTGTTCGTTTGCTTATTTTTGTAATAAAAAGACTGGGTCAAGTTTTCGCTACTTCATATATATTCCATTTCCTACCCATACACCTAGCCGCGTTACAACCTTGAAAGTCCCTTTGATTTGCATTTATGTTTGACGCATTTTAGGAGAAGGATTGATTTAGGTACAAGCTTATAGTTGTGCAACCACCCGTTTGCCTAATGTGTGTCTAGCTTATCTTTGCTAGTTTTCATTTGTAGCCGAGAGGAGAGATTTAGAGAGGGGTGCATTGTTTTGGGTGTTGAAAATGGGTTAGTAAAAGGTTTGCTTGTTTTTGTTTGGTTTACATTGATCACTTGTTTTGAAATTGAATTGGTGAGTTGCTTGGGACAAGCAACGGTTAAGTGTGGGGATGTGACGGGTGGTCCGTTGGACAACCCTTAATCATGTTAAAAGACGAATTAATCCTTCACTTAATCGTGTAATTATCTTGAATTAGATAACTACGGTTGTGTATGTTTCAGGTGCGGTTCGGGAGCTTAAAGAGGAGAAAATGCAGCTTTGGAAGGATTAAAGATGAACGGGTCGTGCGCGAGGAACAAAAGATGGAATAAAGCACAAAAATCAAGATGGCACCGTAAATTACGGTCCCACCGTAATTTACGGTGGACCTGATTGTTGCCTGGAGCTCACCGTAAATCAGTTTCTAAACACCGTAAACATTTCATGTCCACCGTAATTTACGGTGGAGCCGTAAATTACGGTGGTGTCTGCGGAACAACTTGTAACTGCCTCATTAAAGTCGGTTTTATTGTGTCTTTTCAAGTATTCTGATGATTGGTCGGTTTTGGAGCATCCTAGGGGCGATTTTGGCTGGGGGTACTTGGTTGCAAACAATTTCTAACATTTGTTTTGTGTTTTCGATTTGGATGAACATTGAAACTTTTGTTATGATGTTGATTTGAGCCATGTGTGGCTAAACACTTTATGATCGTCCTAGATTGAAGGTTTGCTTGAGACATTTTGTATTTGATTTCCTAATTTCTAGAATAGCAATCCTTATCTTTATGGTTGGTTTGTTATGGTGTGTGATTGTTTGTTAGTAACTTGTTAATTCTTATGTTAATCTAGTTTGAAACCATACGTTCTTGGTGCCGTTGGCAATCGAAATATCATGGGTAGAATTAGGATTGGGTAAGGGTTGATTGATCATCGGGTAACAACCTCACGTTCTAGGAATCTGAGTACTTAGTTCCCTTTCATCACTGCAAGTAATCACGCATGAGCTATGTCTATGTAGTTCTTTCTAGTGGAATGATAATATGAATGTCGAAACAAACCGGAAATCTAGGATGGTCATTTGTCTCTAATTTGCTTACAACCAAACTGTTCTCTTGAAATTTACTTAGTTTAATTTAGTCTAAAACCAATTCACTCACATAAACTCTCGAATCTTATTTCTTTTGCAATTAGATTAATTTAGTTAAATTAGACAAACTTTCAAATAACACATATTCCACAAACTCCCTGTGTTCGATACCCACTTGCCACTATCTATATATAGTTGTTTTTGGGATTAAATTTGCGTGTACCACGACATTCACGTCAGGTTTTACTCTTGATAAGATCCTAGCCCCACTGAACTCATGATATGGTTCTTCCTCAACCTCAACATTCTGACTTAATGCCTTCCTCTTATTGGCGTTTTGGGTCTTTCCAGTATGGACATTTATTCTCAATCTTAACCTCTCTTCGCCTATAAAAATGATTTCCTTGCGTTTTATTTTATGGCGTTTTAATAGTATAATTTAACATAACTATGATACATTTATGGAGTTTTATAAATCAATAAGCGATGATAGATGTTGAATAAGACAATAACAGTTAAATGGCGTTTATAACAGAAACCACACATTTTTTGGCGTTTAGTAACAAAGCTATGACAGGATACATGTTTGTGGCGTTTAGTAACACATGAGTGATATGTAAAATTTCGTTCTCATACATTGTTAAACAAACGATACAAATTTTGGCGTTTTGGCAACAAAGTATCAAAGTGTATTTTTACATCATGAAAAGTAACATTGTGTACCATGTCCTCTTGTTGTCTTCTTTCATTGCTCGTTCGTTTTTTTGGCGTTTTGGAGCAGATGACCCTTCCCCTTCCACACTTGTAGAAACTGCAAATTTTTGTTAAAATTAGAACGCCAAAAGCAGCATAAACTAGCAGAATGTAAATCAAAGTTAACTCACTATGTTTTTTTCCTCTGGATCTGGTTTGATCTTTCGACGCCATAGTTTTTATTGTTTCGCGTTTTCTAGGGTTTTCGTGTTTTACATTGGTTTTGGGGAGGTTTCTCTGGGAAGTATATATGTTTCGGTCACGGTTTGATGTGTTTTGTATATGAACATTTACCTTTTTGCACTTATGGAAGCGCGCCACACTAATAAAAGCAATGTTATTTACGAAAACGCCACCGCGTCATGTAGTCCATAGATTGTTTTGATCTGAAGGTCCATAATCGTTCTCACCGTTCTCACACTTTCACTCGTTCTCTCTAAATCCTGACCCTATATATATATATATATACATATATGACAAGGTTCCGTTAGGAACCACCCTTTATTGCGAGAACCGCGAGAACCAATGTGAACACAACTAAAAATACATAAAAAACACACAAAATTTTTTAAAATATTTTTTATACAAAAATCGCTACTTTTAGTAGCAAAAAAAAAAATAAATTATAAAAACAAATTTTTTTTGCTACTAAAAGTAGCGATTTTAATGTAAAAAATATTAAAAAAAAATTTGTGTGTTATTTGATTTTTTTTATGTTTTTTTTTTTTGGGGGGGGGGGGGGGCGTTTAGTTTTTAGCATTTTAGCTTGAGGTGGGGGGGGGGTTTAGTTTTTAGCATTTAGCTTTTGGGTGGGGGGGGGGGGTGGGGTTTAGGTTTTTTTTTTTGGGGGGGGAGGTGGGTGGGGGTTATGTTTTTTTAGGTATTTTTGGTTGTGTTCACATTGGTTCTCGCGATAAAGGTGGTTCTCGAATGAACCTTACCCTATATATATATATATAAAAACAACATCAACCGTACCCAGTAAATCCCACAGATAGCAAAGCTACTTATAGGGTCTGGGGAGGGTGGGATGTAGACAGACCTTGCCACTATCCATAGGGATAGAGAGGCTGCTTCCAGAGAGACCCTCGGCTCGAAAACGAACAGCAAACCAACACACCAAGTCAAAGAATATAGAAATAAGAAGTCGCCCCTACCAAGAAAGTGAACTGAATGGCACCATATAATGTAAATCATGTGAAATAGCATACATCATTTGGGCATAAACACAAGAAAGCAATCACCGAAAAGTCACTTAAAGAAAAAGAAAAACCTACGTCCCTGAAATACACCTAAGACCTTACTGCAATATCCTTTAGAAGTCCTTAACCCTAATCCTATGCCTCCACGAAGTCCTATCTCGGACCATGTCCTCAGAAAGATGCAACTCTAGTAAATCATGCCTGATCTGCTCATCCTATGTCAGTTTGGGTCTGCCTCTTCCTCTCCTCCCCCCCACAGTAAGAGTATCAACTACTCTAACTGGTGTCATCGTTTCCCTCCACTTCACATGCCCAAACCATCTCAATCTCCCATCCTTAATCTTCTCTGATATACTAGCCACTCCTAATCTTTCCATAAAAACCTCATTTCTTATCCGATCTAACCTCGTGTATCCACACATCCACCTCAGCATCCTCATTTCTGCTACCTCCATCTTGCGCGCTTGTGTCTTCTTGATAGCCCAACAGTCTGTTCCATAAAGCATAGATGGCCTAACTGCTACCCTGTAAAATTTCCCCTTTAGTTTAGTTGGGAACCTCCTATCGCACAATACCTCACTGGCTGCCCTCCATCAACACCAGCCAGCCTGTATGCGATGGGTTACATCACTATCTATGTCACCATCTCTTTGTACAAACGACCCCATATACTTAAATCCAGTTACCTGCGGGACCAATTGATCCTCAATGGTGATTTGGGTGTCATCGTCAACGGCTACACCGCTGAAATCACAGTGTAGATACTTAGTCTTAGATCGACTAATCCTTAGGCTCTTGCCCTCTAAAGCTACTCGCCACTCCTCTATCCTCGTGTTCAGGCACTGTTTAGTCTCTGCAATCAACACAATATCGTCTACAAAAAGCATGCACCATGGAACTGTCTCCTGAATCAACTTGGACAACTCATCCAAGACAACCGCAAAAAGACTGAGAACCAGTAGGAACCACCCTTTATTGCGAGAACCGTGAGAACCAGTATGAACACAAACAGTAATACCTAAAAAAATCTAAAAAACACCAATTTTTTTTACTTATTTTTTTTTGAAAAAATCGCTATATTTCGTCAATAATAAAAAAATTTAAAAAAAAATCGAGTAACAGTTACCCATGCACATGTGCATATGTATAATTTCTTTGACAAATTCCGTAATTCATTACAAATATTAGACAATTGCACTTTCATTTGCACTACCACGTGTAATACACTACTTTTTACGTTAACAATATTAGAAATGCACATGTGCATCTATATGTATCAACATGAAATAAGGTGTTTTCGTACATTACTTTGAATACACTTTCTCTTTCTTCTGTTATTCCATCCATAATACACAAACATGCACATGTGCATTTTTTGTCATTTCTTTGACAAATTCCATAATTCATTACAAATATTAGACAATTGCGCTTTCATTTACACTACCATATGTAATACACTACTTTTTACATTACCAATATTAGAAATGCACATGTGCATCTATATGTATCAACATGAAATAAGGTGTTTTGGTACACTACTTTGAATACACTTTCATTTTCATCTATCATACCATCCATAATACACTACCATTACCTCCTACTATCCATAATACAATACCATTACCTCCTACCATCCAAAATACAATACCATTACCAATATTTTCACTTTATTACATGTATAAAAACACCATTTATACCATCCAATCAACATATTACATCATAAATTGTCAACTATAACCAAACCATCAACCACTAGATATAACTAACCAAAAAACCTGTATATGGGTCTACTTCTCCATTCAAAATCACAAACTTTTTGTACATAAACATGTTATATCATGGTTAATGCACATGTGCATTTTGAATATTGGAAATGTAAAAAGTAGTGAATTAAAGTGCAATTGTCTATTACTGATAATGTATTACGGAATTTGCTGAAGTAATGATACATATGCACATGTGCATGGATAATTGTTACTAAAAAAAAGGTTTTTTTTCTGGTAACTAAATATAGCGAGTTTTAAAAAAAATAGTAAAAAAAAATTGAGTGCTTTTTTTTAGATTTTATATTGTGTTCACATTGGTTCTCGCGGTTCTCACAATAAAGGTGGTTCTCAAATGAACCTTACCCTATATATAGATATATATATGTATATACAGGGTAGGGATCCTAAGAGAAGTCCACCCTATTTGAGAAACTTGAGAAGCAATCTGGACCAAACATTTTCCTTAAGCAAAAAATATAAAAAAAGGTGAAAAAAATGCAATTTTTTTTAGAAAAATCAGAGCTTTTTCTTTAAGGTTTTAATTTTTTTTAGGATTTATACACAAGTGTATATTGTTAATCTTTTAACTATACATATATGTATATTGTCAATTATACATATATGTATATACATGCTTAAAATTGAAAAATAAGTGTTATAAACCCTAAAGCTAAACCTTAATGCTAAACCCTAAAGCTAAACCCTAATTCTAAACCCTAATGCTAAACCCTAATTCTAAACCCTAATTCTAAACCCTAATGCTAAATCCTAAAGCTAAAGCTAAACCCAAAAGCTAAAGTTAAACTCTAAAGCTAAACCCTAGTCCTAAACCCAAAAGTTAAACCCTAATGCTAAACCCTAAATACTATTGCTAACCCTAATGCTAAACCCTAAATACTAATGCTAAACCCTAAATAACACTTATTTTTCAATTTTAAACATGTATATACATATATATATATATGACGATATATACATATGTATAGTTAAAAGATTAACAATATACACATGTGTATAAATCCCAAAAAAAAAAAATTAAAAAAAAAACAAAAAAAAAAAAAACAAAACAAAACCTTAAAGAAAAAGCTCTGATTTTTCAAATTTTTTTTTGCATTTTTTAACATTTTTTTTTCATTTTTTTTGCTTAGGGAAAATGTGTGGTCCAGAATGCTTCTCAAGTTTCTCAATTAGCCTACTACTTCTCACATGATCCTTATCCTATATATATATATATATATATATATATGTGGGAAGGTTCATTGGAGAACACTAGAAAAGTAGGGAACAGCGGGGGACCGACTCAAACGAACTCCGATTGGACTGATTCTAGCGGCGTTGGAACCGGCTCGTCGAACCCTAAGATCTCTAAACCCTAAACCCTAAATCCTAACTCCTAAACTCTAAAGCTAAAAAATAAGGCTAAAACCTAAGCTAAACCGTAAAATCTAAACTACAAACCCTAAATGCTAAACCAAAAGCTAAACCCTAAAGCTAAACCCTAATATATTTAGGGTTTAGGGGTTATGATTTAGGGTTTAGGGTTAAGAGATCCTAGTTAGGGTTCGACGAGCCGGTTCCAACGCCGTTGGAATGAGTCCAATCGGAGTTCGTTTGAGACGGTTCCCAACTCTTCCCCACTTTTTTAGTGTTCCCCAATGAACATCGCACTATATATATATATATATAAAGTGTATTGTACAAAATGGCTTAACGTACGCTATGTACGCGATGTGAAATCGGATGTTATAAAATAGCATGGATGAAATCGCATGTGATAATTTTGATGAAATTGCATGTTGGTTTTTTGTAACAATTTCGCATGTGATAATTTTGATGAAATCACATGTTAAAAAACCAACATGCGAAATTGTTACAAAAAACCAACATGCGATTTCAATGTGGGATGAAGATCTGATGGCTGAGATGATCGCGTACGTAATGTAGGATAAGGGCTCTTGTACGTTAACCTAAATATATATATATATATATATATATATACACACACACTAAAAGGGTGTTCATGCAAACATAAAACAGACATTGATAATGACACAACGTATTAAACTTTTTTAATTAAAAAAACTGTAACAATACTATACTAAAATTTTAAAGAATAAATAGCTCGTTTTTATGGTGTAGTTTTATTTTTAATATTAACGTACTAAAAGTTTATAAATGGTGGAGGAACTTAGTTTAAAAATCAACAATATATAAATGTTTAAAAAGTTGTAATTACTTAAATTCTTTAAACTGTGTAAAATTGCATTTTGTCATCCTTATATCTATTATAATATACTAGAGGGTGCACACGCGATGCAACGAGGAACACAAACGTTGGTAATCACATAACATATTAAAAAAAATTTAAAAGGCAAATTGGAAATACATGATCCCACCTAACTCAATTTGGCCGATAATAATCCCAAGTCAGTTATTGGCCGATAAGAATCCGAACTGGTCAATTTTTTTAGTAAAATACTCCGCCATTAAAATAACTTTACGGAGTTAAGTTTTTTTTTTCCGAATTACAAACCGAAGTTTTAGGGCTTTTGATCAGAACGAGGATACGAGTCGATTGATGTAAAACTTATCTGAAATACTACCCCAACCGACGAAAACGGTGCTTCAATTCGGGTGTTTAAACTTCCAATTAACAAAAATCAAGCCATTTCAAGCACAGTTTCGACGTAAGTTTTACATCAATCGACTCGGATCCTCGTTCTGATCAAAATCCCTAAAACATCGGTTTGTAATTTGGAAAAAAACTTAAACTCCGTTAAGCTATTTTAATGGCGGACTATTTTACAAAAAAAAATTGACCAGTTCGGATTATTATCTGCCAATAACTGACTTGTGATTATTATTAGCCAAATTGAGTTAGGTGGAATTATTTATTTTCAATTCACCATTTTAAAAAGAGTAAATTGCCAAAATCATCCCTGAGGTTTTAACATGTTTACCATTTTCATTCAAAACAACTTTTTTTTACCATATAGTTCTTTACGTTTGGGATTTTTTGCCATTTTCATCCAAACATCTAATTTGCTTTATTTTTTCTATCAAATATTTGGATGAAAATATCCTAAATCTGAAGGACGATTTTAGCAAAAAAAAAGGCAGACGTTTGGATGAAAATGACAAAAAATCCAAAAAATGAAGAACTATATGGTACAAAAAAGTTGTTTTGGATGAAAATGGCAAACATGCCCAAACCTCAGGGTAAATAAATCTAGAGTAAAATGCACGGATAGTCCCTGTGGTTTGGTGAAATTTCACCTTTAGTCCTTAAATTTTTAAAATTACACTCTTAGTCCCTGTGGTTTGACAAGTTGTTACTCGGATAGTCCCCAAAGTGGATGGAGGTTAGTTTTTCTGGTTAAGTGGGTGTGAAATGACAAGGATGGAGGTTAGTTTTTCTGGTTAAGTGGGTGTGAAATGACAAGGACTATCTAAGTAACAACTTGTCAAACCACAGGGACTATCCGAGTAACCTTCATCCGCTTTGGGGACTATCAGAGTAACAACTTGTCAAACCACAGGGACTAAGATTGTAATTTTGAAAAGTTGAGGACTAAAGGTGAAATTTCACCAAACCACAGGGACTATCCGTGCATTTTACTCATAAATCTATAACAATACCATACTCAAATTAAATAGACTAAAACTCGTTTATATTGTGAAATTTAAAACAAATATTAAAGTATAAAAAGTTATGGCTAATTAAATATAATAATTATTTTTTTTATATAAAATATATAACATAATACACACAGAGGAGGCTAAAACGAAAACACACTTGAGTTGCGAAAACTTCAAAAAAACTTATGTAACAAACATTTTTTTCTAAAAAATAGGGCATGTAATATACATATTTTCGAACGTTTTGAGCCCAAAAAAACTTAAAAACCGTTGAGTAGTTTAAACAAAAAACTGTTACATTTTATATGTTACATTTTTAAGGTGTTTACCTAGATATGTTACATTGTTACATTTTCTAAAATTTTTTTTAATCCTCATCACTTTTTAGATTTTTTTTGTTCAAAACGTTTCGAAAATATGTATATTACATTCCCTAATTTTTTTATAAAAAAACAGTTTGTTACATAATGTTTTTACAAAAGGTTTTCTAAGTTTTGCAAATTCGGTGAGTTTTTTCCTCATACTTCCCATACACATACAAACATAAATAAGAGGCTCATTTAGGCTCTCGAGCTTGCTAAGTGAAGCTCGTGGATCGTTTAGTAAACAAGTTTGTTTTTAGGCTCGTGTCTGAGCTCATTTAAGCTTGGCTCGTTTCGAGCTGATCATGAGTAGATTTCGAGTAGCTTGCGGGTAGCTCGGGTCGTTTACAGCCCTAGATTTTCCGAATGTTAAAGTGATTATGGTATGCTTTTAGTTTTTTAAATACGGAGCTCGTGACTTTGTTTTGCATATATAAATGGAGACTACCCATGGAGTCTCTCTGCCGTAAGGGAGGGTGGGGTCTTTTCCATACATTTATTTCATACAAGCAAGTTTAGCTTTTGCGTTTTGCTTTTATTAAGAGAAAGAAACCAAATCACATTGGTTGTATTCAATGTTGACATTTGTTATAATGCAAAATCTCTCATGCCCAAATCAAGAGTGAACAACTTTTTGAGAGTGAACTGAGTGAACTAATCTTGGCCCTTGATCATTTTTTAGATTAAAAGGGTAAAATTGACATTACCCAAGTATGTTTAATTAAAATCCCTTAATTTTCTCATCTCTTAACTCTCTTTCTTTCTCTCTCTCTCTCTCTCTCTCTCATTTTTAATTATTTCTCCATTATTTCTTTATCCATAGATTTTGTTTTAGTTTTAACTTGAATATTGTTTTTCTTTTATTATCCGTACATATAGATATCATAATACATTGTTTTTAACTTTTTATAATTTTCAATAAACATTACAAAAATTATCTGAGATTGAAATTCTAATTATTTTTGGGCATTAATTTTTTTTGAATATGTGATGAAGTTATTTATTTTTGCATACATGTGATATGTTTCATTTTCATTAATTTCATAATTTTTATATGAATCTACTCGTGTACATGCCTAATATACTATATGTTGTTAATATACACATATGTAACCATTTCTGAATATAATACACAGATGTATAAAAGACTGTACACATGTGTATAAACTAACAGCTGTGTTTCTTGTATAAATTGATAGTTAGCGAGGCTGTACACATGTGTATAAACTAACAGATGTGTATATTGTATAAACTGATACTAGCGAGACTGTACACATGTGTATACACTAACAACTATGTATCTTGTATATACCGAAACTAGCGACATTTTAGGGATATTGATTATATTGTTTAATAAATGCAATTTACAAAAGACACAAATACCCTTCTGTCATTTATTTAAAGGGGAGTTACAAAATTATAATTACAATCTTGTCATTCTTTAAAAATCTCTAGATGATGTAATCCAATGGCTCAGATTAGTTCACACAGTTCACTCTCAACCTAGTGTTCACTCTAGAACCCTACCATATATATATATATATATTTATATGAATCTACTCGTGTGCATGTCTAATATACTATATGTTGTTAATATACATATATATAACCATTTCTGAATATAATACACAGATGTATAAAAGACTGTACACATGTGAAGTTCATTGGAGAACACTAAAAAAGTGGGGAACCAACTCAAACGAACTCCGATTGGACTCATTCCAGCGGTGTTGGAACCGGCTCGTCGAACCCTAACTAGGATCTCTTAACCCTAAACCCTAAATCATATCCCCTAAACCCTAAATATATTAGGGTTTGGCTTTTAGGGTTTAGCTTTAGGGTTTAGAGTTTAGCTTTAGGGTTTAGCTTTAGGTTTAGCCTTTAGGGTTTAGCTTTTAGGGTTTATAGTTTAGATTTTACGGTTTAGCTTAGGTTTTAGCCTTATTTTTTAGCTTTAGGGTTTAGTGTTTAGGAGTTAGGATTTAGGGTTTAGTGTTAAGAGATCTTAGTTAGGGTTCGACGAGCTGGTTCCAACACCGCTGGAATGAGTTCAATCGGAGTTCGTTTGAGTCGGTTCCCCACTGTTCCCCACTTTTTTAGTGTTCCCCAATGAACCTTCCCCTATATATAGGGTTGGGTTCTAGAGTGAACACTAATGTATTTGCGAACTGAGTGAACAAATCTTGGCCATTGATTTACACACGTGGATGGCTAGGATTTCATCATCAAATCGTAAAATACACTAGTGTATTTTATCATCAAATCCTGGCCATTGATCTACACATATGTATTGCCAGGATTAGTTCGCTCAGTTCGCAAACTACACTAGTGTTCACTCTTGAACCTAATCATATATATATATATATATATACACACACACACTAATATATAACAACCACCCTTTAGGGACTCATCATATTACGAGGTTTTCCCCACCATAAAAAATGGTAGAAGTGTGGACACGATACTCCCGTGATTTAAATTGCTTTAGTGACAAGATGTGAAACCGTTTACTTCAATCATTAATCTCTTTTCGTCCTTTTTATCAAATTCCTAAGATTTGTTTGAACGATTTCTCCGACTGTGAGGCATTAATGTGATTCGAAATATGAAATTGATCTTGCTTCCAACCATACAACTCTAACAATGAAAAATTTAACATCCAAACCCGCATACCAAACAATATTGCTTGCATATCCACTAGAAATTTACAAATGAACTTTTGGTTATTTGAGTGAAGACCTAGGAGGATACCATCTACACAAATGACGTGAGATATACTTAGAGTGTCACAATCACCATTTATGGACTCGTCTTCCTCATAAGGTGCCTCGCCATCCCCATCAACGATGTAGGATTTACCTAAGATATCCTATCAAACATCCCCACAGCAGATTATCCTTGATCAAGTTTGCCCCACTATCCTAAACCTCGTAAAAGTGAATTTCATACCATTTGTAACATTGTCCCTCTTACCAATCGTTATTGTCCATTTTTTCCAATTAGGAGCTCACATATTTCTTTTTGATTACCCAATTAGAGAGTTGCGGTCTCC